>VOPJ01004556.1:0-41713 GCA_014673585.1 Semibalanus balanoides
GTTCCTACGCCTATGATTTCGCCGGGCGCATCAACATCGGGATCGGGTGGTGTCGTTGAAGTGGACAGAAAAATTGCACTACAATGTACATGGCACTGAATCTGGCGAATCCGTTGAATCTGAAAGCATCCTTATAACCTGCAATTTATCTCGCCACGTTCTTGAATACCTGGCTATAAATAGCTGCACCACATGTGGAATATCCCAGGCTGTGAAATGGTCGAATGAATGAACCTCTACCTCGGACACCCCGTGCATCATCATGTTCTCTTCACAGCCGCGCCTCACGTGTGCCCAGCATTTCGTGCAAGGCAAGGTCGCGGGGTCACGGCCGAGTCGATCCGATTCCCGGTAATTCGTCTGGCTACTCCCTCACCTCGACTTCCACCCCCATCTCTCCTACCTCCACCACACCACAGCAGCCGTGAGCGAGTAGCCCCGCTTTAATCGAGATTCACGTGCCGCGGTTGTGTGTCCACCCATAAACAACCGGTCGGCTAACGATCGAAAGCCAGCTACGCCGAACGGCTCGGGCGGCGTGGGCTTCGCAGCAGCTCTGTGGCCACATCCCTTTGGAGAGAAGCCGTTATCGGTGCCGTAACGAGGAACGCCCGGACATGGTATCATACTCGGACGCTTGATGTTGCCGTTAAGATCCTCCTAACGGCCCTCGCCGTCCGACTAACTAACCATATTAAATCGGGCCGCATGACGGTTCGATCTGGGGATGGTGTTCGGGGAACGGTGCAGGTGAGCTGGCCGGCAGAGCTGTGGCTTTCTGAAGAGCTGCAGCTTCCGGAGAGATGTAATTTCTGCTGTCACAGGCGGTGGGCGATTTCGCCGTCGAGAGGTGGTTGATTCTCCGGTAGGAGAATCTGGAGCAAGGGTGACTTCCATACAAATAACGGGATTGATAACGACATCCTGTCTGCTTATTTTGAGGTGTGATCTCCCCATATCTTCTTTAAGTACTGTCGTAGATTATAATTGTAATGGAAAAAACGACTCTCTACAGCAGCCTGACACGCTGAAAGGTAACAAACATCTCGTGGACAATTTTTTGGGGCATTGCGTTTTAAATAATTGCCTGATTAGTATCATACAAAATATTTGTTCTCTAGTAAGCTGCACCTCTCACCGCACTAACCGCTTCTGAGTATACAAAACGGAGCTGCGGTTATACCGGGAACTATAACTCCTCCATTTAAGGTGATAGTTTGCTATCGGTCGTCACGAGCAACACGTCTGATCCCATAATAACACATCGTTGCACCGTTACAGGAAGTGGTGGTCTCAGCCATCACGTCAACGAGCTGTTTTCCAGGCAGCGATAATATCCGAACGGGTCGCTGTGGCAGCTATAAAGCATCATCAGTCGCAGTATAGCAACTTGAACAGCAAGACATTGAACTCGTCATGGATACATCGTGTCTACAAACGTCAATAATAGAAGGCCATAAACTGGCGCTCATTGTAAAGCGACTGCTTCCTGTGCGAACCTCCTATATATCCAGCACTCCCGCAGGTGTTTAACACGCACCTTGTAAGGACAGCTGCGTTTAACATCAGGCGCGGATCTATGGGAGTCGCAAGGGCGCCCCCTCCTAAGCCGGATCGCGCCCATGTTGCGCCCATGTCGCGCCCATGTTGCGCCCATGTCGCGCCCATGTCGCGCCCATGTCGCGCCCATGTCAGCGCCCTGTCGCGCCCTAAGGCGCGCCCAGAGGGCGCAACTTTGTGTATGTGGCGCCCCCTGACCAAAATCCTGGATCTGCGCCTGAGCATAGTCAATATGCATATAAATATACAAAATTTGAAGATACCTCGAGGAAGAGCTGCTTGAAAGCTATCGGCATTTAACATCGAAACTTCGTTTGTATCCACGAAACCCATAATTTCGAGGTTAGTCAGATCGTTCTGTTGTATCTGTTTTCCCACGCCTCCACGTGCCACAATACTTAACGCGCTTGTGAGACGAACGGTGTGTCCGCAATCTGTCAACCTGTCAATCAACAACATGTCAAACAATCCACACGAGTCCGGACGCCCCAGCAAAACCATCTGCACGTGAAGGCCGACACCCCGCATGTTTTGAGCCAAGCCTTGCACTTCCTTTTTCGGGGAACCGGTATCTACATAAACATGTTTGCGTTCGCCGTCTACGAGTCACAGTTGTTCCTGGCTATAGGGTAGTGACGACTTCTCGACCAGACTCATGACTCAAGAGTCTGACTCACGAGTCTCACTCACGAGTCTTAGTATGAGAGACGGTATTCCGGGATATGAACGTGTCGGCAGGGTCGACCCCCAGACACGGGATCCAGTATGAGAGACGGTATTCCGGGATATGAACGTGTCGTCAGGGCCGACCCCCAGACGCTGGTGAGACTCAGAACGGTACGACGAACCCTGTTCTGAGTCGGCATCAAATGCCCTTCGTCAGGCAGGCTGTTGAATTGCTTGGCTGTTTTGTGGGGGTGGTTGGCAGATTGCCAATAGATTGAAGAGGCTACCGAGTGTTTTTGCTTATCAAGGTAATCGACACCAGGCAATCGACACAAACTTCGTGACACGATGTGCAAAGTACTTTACAAGGCAAGCAGACGTGCAATCGGGATAAATGTGTCTCTGTGGAATTTCAAAATAAATTGTGATCGTCTATGCGCAGACATTATGTTTGCTTCCATCGTCGTGTTTAGTGCTAGGAATGCATAGCAAATTTATCCACTAACTTCAAGCTTAATTCTGCGCGCTTCCCCGAATTTTATCTTTAATCGTCCACTTTTTTCTGATTTAGCATCTCCTTAATTCAACTTTGTTAATTAATCGCCGACAGCTTGTTCCGAGTCGAGAGTCGCAGCCGAGTGCTCACACTGCCAAAACTTAGCCACGTGGGCTCTCACTCACACCGCCAAAACTTAGCCACGTGGCCTCTCACTCACACCGCCAAAACTTAGCCACGTGGCCTCTCACCAACTCGGTCTCCGATCCTCCAGCGCAGCGGAACGAGCGCGGTGTTAAACTGGGTGGGGTTACACGTTATATGCATGTGGCGAGCCAAAGCGGCCGTTGATCGCTAACGTTGCCGGGAGGGAGGGAGGGAGGGAGAGAGGGCCATTTCGGGTGGTGGGCTCCGGGAAGGGCGCCGTCTATCCGCGCTGCAGCAGCCAAGAGACGACCGTAATCGTGAAGGCCAGGGTTCAAAAGACTGGGCACCTTGAACGAACGATGTCCGACGGTCGGCCGGCAGGCTGGTTAGTATGGTAAAAACGACTCGGCAGGGGCGCACACAGGGGAGGAGCAGGGGCACACAGGGTAGGAGCAGGGACACATACAGGGGAGGAGCAGGGGCACACACAGGGGAGGAGCAGGGACACACACAGGGGAGGAGCAGGGACACACAGGCGGCAGGTACCCACGCGCACCTACCAACACAGGTGGCGATCGGAGCATGGCGACACATCCAGTCTACCAGGGGAGGTAGTGGCGGACAAACCGAGCAGGAGGAGGTAGGAGCTAGGGAACACACCACTGAGGGAGGGACGCTAGGCGACAGCGACACAGGGAGAGTACTACGCGAGCGAACAACAGTGGGACAGAGGCAGGGATCATCGACAGCCCAGGGGAGGAGCGAGGGGGCACCCACAGGGGAGACAGGGACACACACGACACGAGGGAGGAGCCAGCGGACACACACAGCATGGGGGGGAGCAGCGCGCGGACATCACGACCAGGAGGATGAGCAGCAGGGGAGCCAGGGCCAACCCAAGGGGGACAGGAGCCAGAGGAGCACCACACAAGGAGACGGAGGCAGGGCGAGCACCACACAGGGGAGACGGAGTGTCAGCTGGCACAACACCACGGATGGGCGGCGGTAGCAGGGACACACACAGGGATGGCAAGGTTCAGGGAAATCACACAGCGGCGGGAGGAACGGCACGGGGACTCCACCACACAGGGCAGGCAGACAAGCGGACTACACAGCGAGTCAGGGTTCAGAGGAGCAGGGACACACACAGGGGAATGGAGTCCAAGATCTAACCCCACAGGGGAGAGCAGGGACCACACACAGGGGAGGAGCAGGGGCCTACACACGTGCACGCACCATGGGGAGGCGGAGTCACGCGGCGACGGCCATGGCACAGAAAGCCACTGGGGCGAAGGCAAGAGGGACACACACGAGGGGAGAGTAGTCGTGGGGCACACACAGGGTAGAAGATCAGGAGAGCACGGGGAGCTCTTTTATCACATGGGACGTGCGAGAAGCAGTATCCGCAAAGAACAGGTAAGTCTTGGGAGATGATCCTAACGCGAGATCCGTATAAAGTTGAGGTCGCGTGAGGATTCGTGTACCGAAAAAGTCTCACATCAGTTCTGAAAATCAATCGATTCCGCTGTGGTTATAAGCATGCATAGCTGGAATTCAAACAGAGGCTATTATGAGACCTGTTAGTAAATTAGTTGTTTATGAGTAGAGCTTTTATTCAGGAATGGTTTCTAATTGTAGGCTTGAGATTCGGACATACATTAGAGGGACGGGCGCGAGGATATAGCCCACGCCGCGGATCCGAGCCCCTTTGCAAGTGGTTGCAGGAAGGCGGGTAGAAACGGACGTGAAGACGCAAGCACTAAGAGTTAAGGAAGAGCCTGGGAGAAGAAGCGGGGTAAGGGTTGTTAGGTGCGTGGAGGTTGTTCAGACTGACGAGCGACCATTTAGTGGTGTATACGGGACAGAGTGATGAAAAAAGGGCATTCGGGAGAGAGAACACAGGGGAAAGTTCAATTTGTACACAGAAAACCGCATCGACGCGTTGGAGAAGACCACAACCCAAGGAAGCATGCAGCATTACCGAAAAAAGCACGCAGCGCTGCCTCACAGGCATACCTACTCTATTTCCCTGTATTAAGAAACATAGGTGTGTAATGTATGCCATTTATCGGAAATTAAATTGAACACTGAGTACCCAGTTTTTCAATAACATCGCGTGCTTGACCTTACGCCAGAACTCGCCCTGTCAGGCCCGAACCAATGACGTCACCATCCGTCAGCAACCAAACGTGACACATTACAAAACGCTGGCATACCACAGCCTCGTGTCATTGACCCGTACCGACTGCTGTCGATTTCCTCCTGATTTCCTGCTTCGCCTAGACGACACGCGCGATGGCGTGCCTACGTCGGATGTCGCTCTTGAGACGTGATGTTGAAGGAGGTCAACACCCGCACGTGATGTTGAAGGAGGTCAACACCCGCCGGCGACCTTGGGTTCACTGTTCATGACACAGGTAAGAGAGGCCGACTTGGGGGAGCTTTCTCAGCGTCGGACGAAAACGAACTGACCGGGGTGAGAATGTTTGTATTTATGGCGCCGAGAGATTCCACCCCCTCAGCGAGACACAGTGAGCCAGAATTTTTTTTTCAGAGAGGGGCACGTCGGAAAAAAAATTTGCTCCTCAGCCATATGCTGCTGCGAGGGGAAGGGGGGGGGTAAGGTCGGGCGTAGTGAGAAAATCACATTTTATATAGTGTGAATTTATTTTGCTCAGGGGGCATGGTCCCCGTGCCCCCTGGCTACGTCCCTGCCCCTTAGAGAGACGGTTGGCGCGTGGTTCGTTGATCTGTATGCCCTTCCAGAAGTTTGGACGTCTCATCGTTACTTGCGTTACGTGCAATGTGAGTTGTGCAGAATCAACCGATGACTTGACCAACTCAAGCCTTTCCGAACCCTGTACTACAGGCCGCGTTTGGCAAACAGATTGCCAACCACTTCACTCGCAAGCCTAAATAATTATATCAAAATCAAACCACATCCGCGTGCGGAGTAGTTTCTTGACTCGCAGCCCGGCCCCCAACCCCTTCTCCCAATCTAAACCTCCTTCACGATCCCAGGCCGTCCCCCACCGCCCCTCCCCGACCCCCTCAGACCAACCCCTAATCAGCTGCTGGCCCACCGAGGTGCATATTTCGCCGCCACGCGACCTCCCACGCTCCACTCACCACCATGCGCTGGCCCTGCCCGGGGCTGTCGGGATGTCCGATCGTCCAGTCCGTGGGAGGCTCTCGAGTGGCACCTCCAGAACGGGTTGCCGCCCTTTCGTTGGTCACCGAGGCGAGCCGAGGTCGGCGTGGGCGGCGGGTGGCCGGCGGCGCCGCCGTCGCTGGAATTAGACATGACGTGTGTCAGCAGTGTATCATTAGCGTTGTCGCTTCGGCTTTTTTGGGCTGATGTGCGCCCGCAGACTTCGGAGTTGCCGACGCTTCTGTCAGGCCAAGGTCAATGACACAGTGGCCCGCGGGGCTTTTGTCTGGTAGTATGCGGATATTTTATCTTAAACGTTGAACTATGCATATATTTATATTTATATTTGCCTTCTATGAACCTCTATAGGAAATTTCATTTAAATGACTTGCTGTTGTCCCCGGCTATCTGACACGAAATGCACTTCCGCATAGTCTGGCGTGGCAGGCGCCAACCCGTCACAGAACAGTAACAAGCAACACAAAGACACTAAGCAGCATGGCACTTCATGCCAATGCTAATAGGGAGAAAGTGAGTGAACTGATTAGCAATCTCTGAGCATGAATGAAGCACGTCAGGAATGAAGTACGTCCCCTCACACAGGGTAGTTCACCACGCACGTCCAAGGGACATCAGTGCTCTCCAGTATTAGCCTTGAACCGATAGTCCTGCCCTGCGCTCACAAAAACACCAACTTGGTGTAATGGCTGTGCACCGAACTCTGGCGCGGCGGAAGGGTCACCTTTTTCACTTGACCAAGGCCATGTGACGTCACTGGTGACCTCAGCGCAGCACGAGAGTAGGGTTTGAGGAGCGAGTCTATAGATAGAGTCGGGACGTACGGACCATTTCCTCGAGGCTAACTGAAACGTGAATAATGCCCGCAGTTGTTCAAGCACTGGATGTATTTTTCAAACCGAGAGTCCAGAGTAGCTCTCGACGCGGGTAATGTCCAGTTTTGCAGAGCACCGGAAGAGTCACATGGAATTCCACACGCACCGATAATCGATATACCTCCGAGATAAGCCATCCCAAAAATGCGTGGACTTGATTCCGAAACTCAGGACTGTCATCATTCATAGGAACGCCTGTTAAAAAGCTAATTACATTTACATACCACAAACATTCCTGAATGAAAAGACCAGCATGAAGGGGAACATAAATTACCTGACCCCATAAAACTGAATAGGGAAAAGCCGATGGAAGCGTTGACCCGCGTTCCACGCCCAGTTCCCGCTTCTGCCAAGGCCTGCAAACCTCATCTGACATTCCCTCGACTTCTCCAGCCTCCCAGGGCTGGCACCTCTCCAGGACAGCTCGCGCGGCCCGCCCCTCGCGCTCTGCGGCGCTGGCGGCGGCCACGAGCCGTGAAATGGCGCCGTGTTCGCCGAACGTACCCCCATCAGATCACAGTCGGACGACGAGGATGTGTTCGGACGAGTTCCCGGAACATCCCCCCTCCCCCTCCGCTCCTCCGTCGCTGCCGCCGTGTCGAAGACGACGAGATCGGCGCACGACGACGCTACCGGCGCGGCGGCGACACTCGGCGGCGCGGCGGCGACACTCGGTGGCGCGGCGGCGACATTCGGCGGCGCGGCGGTGACAATTCGGCGGCGCGGCGGCGACACTCGACGGCGCGGCGTGTGATACCACTCGCGGCGCGGCGGCGACACTCGGTGGCGCGGCGGTGACACTCGGCGGCGCGACGTGACGTTGGTAGTGGAGCAGCGCAGCGACCGTTTAGGATTGAGATTAAGATCAGGGTCGAGTGCGGCATGAACGTCGGCTAGCCACCCGAGGCTAACTGCTGTGGCCTGTGAGGTTCGATAGGAATAGAACCGGGACGGCGCTGGAGTCGGGCGCAGGTGTTCGCATGGGTCAGGCGTAACCAGGGAGGAAATTCCGTCATCTTCGTTCCACTACGGCTGGTTTCCACACACATTCAAACCACATACGCCCGCAACGGCTGGTTTCCTGTGTTGGCCGCGTGAGAGACTGTACTCGATGATGGTTTTATGGGGTTAGATTGTGCCACGTTAGGATCCGGGCTCATGTGCCGGCGTGATACAGTGGCATGGTGTGATTGTTTGGTTAGCTACAGATGCACTGGAGGCATTGTTGGTTGGCGAGGTATTTCATGTCACGGTTGTTGTGTCGCCTTCATTACTACGGGCAATGACATTCGATAACCGGGTGAGGTTAATAGCATCCACCTCAATTAGCTGTCGTCTAATTGACAGAGGACGTCATCTGCCTTTCGTCAGTACCTGACGATTATTTGCAGCAGTTTATTTGAGAGCGAAACTAATCCGTCCAGCGATATGTTTGTGACGACTCCGACCCGTCGCACGGCAGATAAGTAGCAAGTGATAATCGACATAGTTTGGACGTTTCAGTTCCATTAAGCATCATTAAGCAGCAGGGGAGTTAAGAGAAACTTCGGGCGGCTCTGGATGACATGGATCGAGGCCTGCATTCGCACGTGCATGTCGAATAGGGCCAGTCGACCTTTGGAGCGTATGGCTAGACCTTTTCCGTCTGGCTGAAACTGGCTGAACCACTCCAAATAAGTGAACCGAGGAGCACGGCGTTCCGTAAAGAACTCGCCTGGAAAATGTGAGTTATTTAATTTTGGCTGATAAAATCCCACCGTTTGGATTGGATCTTGAACTGATGTGATGGAGATTTCGAGTGAGCTGAGGGGTCGACAAACTTCTGCCTCGCTTCAGATGGTCGCCGAATAGCTCACAGCTAGGTTATTTGATGGCCCCGCGGTTCCAATTCGCCACAGATCCACTGCGCGTGACGCATGCATATTGAACAGGAGAAATTATGGGAAAATACTTGACGCCTGGCCTTTCCGATTCTGTCCAAAATAAATGTCATGTGGATAAAACTTTGCATGACATCTTGGAACACTGTGCCATTTTCTATCTATATTTTGTATTGATATATTTAGTTATTTACATTTTTAGATATATGTTTAGTGTTTAGTTATACTATGCATTTATTTCATACTATTGATATATTTAGTTATATAGTTATATTTAGTTCGACCTTTTCAAACAGAATGTCATCATTAGCGACGAGCGATAACTTTGTGCTCTGTAAATGTACTTTACCTGCATTACCTGGAATCTTTATACGACAAAACATTCGCGACGATATCGTATTCTTGGAAGTCTGTCTTCAAAACATGAACTAGAAAGTTGCGTAATATTGAAGGTTGTTCTGCATTTTTAGTACCAACCAAAAGTATGAGGTAAAACACCGTAACTGGTTCCAAGGAACCAGTCTTGACCAAGTGCTATGTTTCCTGACATGTTGACTAATGCTTGTCGAAACTCTTCGTAACCAACGACATACATATTTCGTCTAAATTATTGGTGATTCGCTTAACCGTAAGTGTTAACCTTTTCTGATGATTCCGCAATTTCATGTTTTATTTCCCACCGTGCTAATTAATAACAAAACGTCTTCTCAGCAATGTCATGTGTACTGTGTAGAGCGTCAGACTGCGAACCTAACTGCCCTGACAACAGGTGGTTCGGCGCTCAATATGGTCTTCTGACCTAGATGATCTGGGGTTCACGGAGGCGGCTGCAAGGTCAGATGTCAAGTCCTGGGCACAACTTGTTCAAATTTAAGAGCTCCTAAAACTTACGCCCTAAAAGCCTGTCGGTGATATCTAAAAGCGTCTTTTGTTTTAGGGCCCAGGAGCCAGGTAACAAGCTCTACCTCCCATACTCGGCGCAGATATTTGACCATCACAATCCGTTCGTGCAAGACAGCAACGCAGCTTCGCTTCCTGATCAGCTTTTACGAAAACCAGCAACGCAGTTCAAACCAACATTTGACACGCAAAATAGCAAACATTCCAAATTACGTACTTGCATAAAACCTGAATATATATTCAATCATACCTTGTCGTGGTGACTAGGGGCTCCGCCACGGGGGACGGGGGGACATGTCCAGTTTTTGGGCCAGTAGGGGATTATCCCTCAATTTTCACCCAAATCCTTGTTCAACAAGTTTGCTCTGACCCTCCCTCTCCGACTCTCCCCAGCCTTTCGCCGACTTTACCTCCCCCGCTCAACAGCTTTTCGTTCACGCTCCTGCCCCCTCCCCCTCCGATCAACAGCTTTTCGCTGACGCGACCTCCCCGCTTCTTTCGATCCCTCTCCATTTTAAAGGCGTGGCGGGGACCCGGTGGTGACAGACCTGCGTGCCTTTCACGGGGCGTGCTCACGGTCACAGGAAGGCTGTCACTCTGTCACTCTGTCTGTCACTCTGTCTGTCACTCACTGGCTATCCCGTCCCTAATGAAGGAGTGAGTCTGCCGGGCCGCGCTCGTGACAATAACCTGGCAAAAAGTCCCGTCCAAGCGCCGCGATCCAGTAGAGATAAGGCACACTCGAGTTAACGATCCGGAAACCTTGGCTGTCCGGGACGCTGGAGCACGGAATGGGAGTGGGAACACTGCACCCAGTATGGGATACTGGAGCACGGGATGAGAGTGGGAACACTGCACCAAGTATGGGACGATGGAGCACGGGATGGGAGTGGGAACACTGCACCAGAATGGGATGCTGGAGCACGGGATGGGAGTGGGAACACTGCACCCAGCATGGGATGCTGGAGCACGGAATGGGAGTGGGAACACTGCACCCAGTATGGGATACTGGAGCACGGGATGGGAGTGGGAACACTGCACCGAGTATGGGACGCTGGAGCACGGGATGGGAGTGGGAACACTGCACCCAGTATGGGACGCTGGAGTACGGAATGGGAGTGGGAACACTGCACCAAAGTATGGGATGCTTGGAGCAGCGGAATGGGAAGTGGGAACACTGCCCCAGTATGGGACGCTGGACGCACCATAAATGGGAGTGCGGAACCACTGCACCAGTATGGGACGACTGGACAGCCGAATGGAGTGGGAACACCTGCACACCAGTATCGGATACTGGAGCACGGATGGAACGTGGGGAACACTGCACCAGAATGGGATGCTGGAGCACGGAAGGGAGTGGGAAACACTGCACCAGTAAATGGGCACGCTGGAGTACGGGATGGGAGTAGGAATCACTGCACCAGTATGGGACGCTGGGAGTACGGGATGGGAGTAGGAACACTGCACAGTATGGGGTACGCTGGACAGTACGGGATGAGTGGGAACACCTGCAACCCAGTATGCGATGCTGGAAGCACGGATGGGAGTGGGACACTGCAACCCAGCATGGGACGCTGGAGCACGGAATGGGAGTGGGGAAGCACGGATGGGAGTGGGAACACTGCACCAGTATGGACGCTGAGCACGGGATGGAGTGGGAACATGCACCAGTATGGATGCTGGAGCACGGAATGGGAGTGGGAACACTGCACCAGTAGGGACGCCTCGGAGTCGGATGGGAGTGGGAACACTGCACCGCATGGGACCGCTGGAGCACGGATGGGAGTGGGACACTGCACCAGTATAGGATGCTGGAACGCACGGAATGGGAGTGGGAACACTAGCACCAGTATGGGACGGCTTGGGAGCACCGAATGGAGTGGAACACTGCACCAGTATTGGGACCGCTGGAGCACGGTAATGGGAGTGGGAACACTGCATGCCCAGCATGGGTATTGCTGGAGTGACGGGATTGGAGTGGGAACACTGCACGCAAGTATGGAACGCTGAGCACGGAAATGGGAGTGGGAACACATGCACCCAGTATGGGACACCGCTGGAGCACAATGGGTGGGACACTGCACCAGTATGGGACGCTGGAAGCACGGAATGGGAGTGGAACACTGCACCCAGCATGGGATGCTGGAGCACGGGATGGGAGTAGGGAACTGCACCAAGTAATGGGACGCTGGAGCACGGGATGGAGTGGGGAACCACTGCACCAGTATGGGACGCTGAGCACCGGGAATGGAGTGGGAACACAGCACCCAGCATGGGATGCTGAGTACGGATGGGAGTGGGGACACTGCCCCAGTAAATTGGGAACGCTGGAGCACGGAATGGGACGTGGGAAACGCACCAGTATGGGACGCTGAGCACGGAATGGGAGTGGAACACTGCTCCCAGTATGGGAGCTGGAGACGGAATGTGAGTGGGAACACTGCAATCCAGTATGGGACGCTGCGAGCACGGAATGGGAGTGGGAACACTGGCAACCGTATGGGATGCCTGGAGCACGGGATGGGAGTGGGACACTGCACCCAGTATGGGGACTGCTGGACGCACGGAATGGGGAGTGGGAAGCACTGCACCAGTATGGGACGCTGGACGCACGGGATGGGGAGTGGGAACACTGCACCGTTTGGATGCGGTGACACGGATTGGAGTGGGAACACTGCACCAGTATGAGACGCTGGAGCACGGAATGGGAGTGGGAACACTGCACCCAGTATGGGATGCTGGTGACACGGGATTGGAGTGGGAAGCACGGGATGGGAGTGGGAACACTGCACCCAGCATGGGACGCTGGAGTAATGGATTGGGGAACGCTGTCCAGTGCTTAGTATTCATATCCAGTATCCAGCCTTAGTATACAATATCTAACTATCCACTATCCAGCATCTAGATCCAGTACCCAGTGTGAATGCCTGATACCATTTGTTTGAGATGACAGTCAATTTGGTCTCGGTGGACACTGTTCGAATCCCGCTACTAAATTCAATCATAACTGTCTACCAATATTTTAAGCCGAGGGCTGAAGCTGGATGATTAAAATAACACTTTTGTGACTTACTCAGTCTCGGCAGCCTTGACTGAGCGTCGAACGACTATCTTTACCTCTGCCTCAGGTTCAGCCTCATTAACTTGACTGACTGGTGGTTTAAACGGGTATTCTGACATCGAAATGGCATACAATGACCTAGAACAAACTAAGCTTCTTACACCGATCATTAAGCAGCGCTTTACCAAAGAGATCACTGATACCACTCATTGATTGATTTGATAAGCCTTGAGAAACACCCATCCACCGACGCCGGGCACATCCTGCCATGATTAAATACCTACACCAGATTATGCGAATTGGGATACTGGGATAGCCCGCATGTCCGCTCGCCCGGGCATACCACGCCGAATTTCCACGGGAGTACTTTGCACGACTTCCATCAGCTTCCGCGTGTACGACCGAGGTCATCACGTGACCAGACAGAGCAGCACTCGAGCTAAACCCACCGCGTACACGGCGCGCGTCAATAGAGCCCACTTCCCGGTATTGTGATCGCAGTAATTGGACTTTATGGGCGGCGTCACCGTCGCGCGTCAACTACCGCACGACTAACTGCGCCACAGTCTACCAGGAACTGAGATCGTTCTGCATTGGTGTGCCAGTGAGCTCCTGTGATGCCGAGATATCAGCTGGTGGGACACTGGGTTGTGTACACAGTTTGCATGCGTCGTAGCAGGTCAGGTTGTCGACTCCGGCGCCGAAGGCCGCCCGGTACCCCACCCGCCCTCCCCCTGTTCCGCTCTGCCCCCCTTCCCCCCGCCTGGTCAACAGTCACCAGTCACCAGTCACGTTGTTGGCGCCCCCTGTAGTCGGTGACTCGGGTGGTGTGCTATGCTGTGCGGCGGTGTGCTGTATTTCAGCTGATGTTCTGTCGCTCTGCCGGCATTTGATTTGGGAATGCCGGAATGTGTGTTGAGATAGACCCGTGTTGCGTGTGTGTTCATCTATGGCGTGCCTGTATGCTTGGTGGAGGGAAACCAGCTGTGACTCACCCGTTGACTCAACATACTCGACTCCGAGTCAAGGAGCAGCTGCCAGGAGTCGGAGGAGTCGAAATATGTGAACCGCTGTGTCTTGTGTTACCCGCCATGACAAATTGCGATCGGTGTTGAAACCTGACACAAACTGTTAATCGAGAGACGACGCTGCCAGCAGCGCCCAGCGCGATGCTCCCTGACCTTGCAGCTGAAGCAATCGGGGTCAGACCAGTGACAGCGAGGTCAAGGCCGTACAACGCCGTACATCACGATGCGTCGGACACGTCGTGTTCGCCGCGCGTTGCGACGGTGCACTGCCGTCCCGCCGGGGATCACATCCATAGCTTGTCCCGCGGCGGAAGAAAAATAGCACCGGCACGTGTACGGCACGTGTACTGCCTCATGTCTTCGGCTGGAAACTGGGACGGGACAGCGCTTTAACGACACTAGCCAGTGTTATCGGTGGATCTCTGGGCCCGGCACGCGGGTTGGACCGGTGAACACATGTCGTCCGCTGAGTGTAGACATGTCCCTCACCGGTGGTATACCCACATATGCCTCGGATCCTCGTGTTCCGCACAGATTCGTCATAAATCGGACGGTTGCTTATTACTATGTTCCTTGTTGGACACTTGTCCGGTGATCGGCGGATCCCTAATTCATGCGTCCGATCCAGGTGTTGCTCCACAGACTTGTCACCACTGCGCTGGGCGGTTCCTATACTCGCACGTTCCTTGCTTTACAATTGTCAACCAGCCAGCAGGAAACGAGTTTCGTAAGACCCTGACGTGTCAGAGTTAGACTGGCCGTCTCGCTCTAAAAATGCAGTGTCCGTTAAGGTCAGGATTTAGTGGACCCCGACATTGTGCCGTAAAGAATGTCTCCCTGACCTGGATAGCGATTTTCTGAGAAATAGAGCCGTCCACCAGGCAATAGTAGTACGGCACTGGGACGGCCGGAAATTTATGATCTGGCCAGGGAGAGTTATCAGAATGGAAACCAAAGCCAGCCGCAATTTTGGCGGAACTGTTGGGTCTCGGGTCAGAAACGATGGAGCGTACGAAATTTGACAGTGAGAATAGGACTCTTCATAGTAAGCTTAAAGCTAGTTGGCTTGGCATCACTAGTTTCGCAAATGCGCAATGTGCACTAGCATTAGGAAGGTCAAAAGAAGTGTATAATTATAATTCTGACCAGCGGTGCCAATTTATGAAAATGGTGGGGGCCCTTATGCTAACTTTATAGATTTTAACTCAATTTTCACCATGCAACGCCATAGGCCTAATGCTAAAATTTAAAATCATTGCCCCCCCGCAATAGTATACGAATCGATACCGGTGATTCGGGCGTGACATCATCTCGCATATCACAATAGCACATGATAATACCTAACACTAGCACGTTAACAATAACATAAGATTATAAACTGATATGAACAACACTCTAATAAAACTCGGCATAACAGAAACGCACTTTAATTATTTTATACAGGTGCAACAAGTGCTATGCCGACCTTCGAACATCGCACACTTATATTTTATATCGAGAAGCCACGATTATCCCTCGCAGAGGTAGCCTCGTGATTAGCAGTAATTGTGTCCCTTCTCCCTTCACCCTGCCCTCCCCTACCTCATCCCCCTCTACCTCCCCCTCCCCTTCCCCACACCGTTTAAAGTGCCGTCGCCGATCGCTGCCCCATAACAACACAGCTCGCTGTTTACTGAACTACCCCCGGGCTGCCTCTACGCCAGTCGCCTCTCTATTTGCTCCGGTCGGGGCCGGAGCTGGGTGCGCACTGGGGGGGGGGGGTAAATTACCCGCGATTTGCCCCGACACCCGCCCCCCACACACACACCTGCTTGGACGCGCGTGGAGAGAAGGATGGAAAGGGTGGCGACCGGGGGTGCTACGCAGTCTAGTCTCTACTGTCTACCATCACGCCTCCCTAAGCCGCGCCGGGCCGGGGGGGGTGTTTTTAGACACCCCCCTCAGCGTTTTTTCCTGGATCTCGGAAAACGGCGGCGCGTAGCGCCGCCCAAATTTTTCAGTTACCTGTTCGATCATCTTTTGCCGCTTTCAAAAAGTTTTGACAATACTGTTCATGTCAGGTCACGGTCACCAGGCTATCGGGGGGGGGTCAAGTGAACCCCACCTCCCAAAAAGTTTTGTGGTTCCACCCAAGCTACAGTTTTTTGAGCGATTGGTTCGTACTTACTGGTTCATAAGAGCATGACTATCTAAAGTTTGTATATCTCGGATTTTTGATATCGGTGACCTAAGGTTCAGGTCAATTTCCGGACTCCCCATTATAAGTGAATGGGAAAAATAAACAGATGCCCTTCTTATTCTGAAAGTATGCATTGGATCAGGCTTGATTTTTTCAGAATCATGTTTTGTTAGCTATTCTGAATACCTACGGTGGATGTGTTTCTTAAACAGATCTCTTACAAGGTCATCTGAGGTCATCTGAGGTCATCCATCGCGCAATGATATGCTAATACTCTTGATATAATAAAGATCGAGACGAGCGGATTACACACTGTATTTGTATCGTCCTGTCCGCGTCGCCCCATATGCCCAACATGAACCTATCTGGTCAACCAAATGACCTTGACCTGAGGTCAATTTGAAGTGGACCTTACGAGGTCATCAATGTATATGTTTTCAAGCGTCTTGACGGAGGAACACGATTAATGTTGAATTGATTATGTGTCATTTTTAGATAAAAAGCTATTCAGGAAAACATATTTTACAAAAAACTGCATTTTTGACACTTTGATGCACCTCTGGATCCCAACTATTGACCTTAAGATGAAATTTGAGGACATACAGCCGATTGGCAATTAAAATAGCTATCTAATGCTTCTCTACATGATTACTCCTAGCTATCAATAGTTTTCCCGACAATATTGGGGATATCTGGTAGATCTGTCCTAAATCTGGAACAATTTGAGAAAATTTGACCTTTGATGACCCGTCTGGTGACTCTAATATTGACCTGAGCAAATTTTTCACGAAATAGTTTCCAATCCCTTTTGGACGAGCTCTCGAACGGTATTTTTGGTTTAATGTCTTAGGTCCCATAGGAGCCGAGTTAGAAGGGGGGGTGTCAAACCCCCGGCCGAGGAAGGTGGCGCGCGAGCACCGGCCCGGCGCGGGCTAGGAGAACTGGGCCTTGGCAGATTTCGTGGAGGTCGGACACCAAAGAGCCCACCACCAGTCACTCTGTGGGGCCCTTGAAGGGCTTATCTCTCCTCACCATCTCCCCACTATTTCCTGAGGCGCACGGCAGGGAAGAACCGCCACCACTGCCAGCAAGCAGCGGCGGCAGCAGCGGCAGCGGAGCAGCAGCGCAGAAGCAGCGGCAGCAGAGCAGCAGCGCAGCAGCGCAGCGGCAGCGGCAGCGCAGCGGCAGCAGCAGCGCAGCCAGCAGGCGGCAAGGCAGCGGCAGCAGCGGCAGCAGCGGCAGCCAGCGGCAGCAGGGCAGCAGCGGCAGCAAGCGGCAGAAGCGGCAGCAAGCGGCAGGCCGGCAGCGGCAGCGGCAGCGGCAGCGGCAGCGGCAGCGGCAGCGGCAGCGGCAGCGGCAGCGGCAGCGGCAGACTGCTGGTGGCTGAAGTTTGTTTGCTGTACGGCTATGATGACAGATGGCGACTGAAGAGCAGCACCGCAGTCGGCCGCAGCCGCCCCGCGATGACACCACTCTGATGGATGGCAGCGCGAGGCCGTTTAGAGGACACGCCCACCTGGGGAGGCGAACGAAGGAGTGTCGGAGTCGCGGGAGATGCGCTGAAGATGTGCAGCTGGTGGAGGCCGCCGGCTGCAGCTGGTGGATCTGCTGGCTGCAGCTGGTGAGGCCCGCTGGCTGCAGCTGGTGACGGCCGCTGGCTGCAGCTTGTGGAGGCCGCTGGCTGCAGCCTGTTGGAGGCCTGCTGGCTGCAGCTTGGTGGATGCTGCTGGCTGCAAGCTGGTGGAGGCCGCTTGGCTGCACGCTGGTGAGGCCGCTGGGCTGCAGCTGGTGATGCTGGCTGCAGCTGGTGGAGGCTGCTGGCTGCAGCTGGTGGAGGCCGCNATTTTCACCATGCAACGCCATAGGCCTAATGCTAAAATTTAAAATCATTGCCCCCCCGCAATAGTATACGAATCGATACCGGTGATTCGGGCGTGACATCATCTCGCATATCACAATAGCACATGATAATACCTAACACTAGCACGTTAACAATAACATAAGATTATAAACTGATATGAACAACACTCTAATAAAACTCGGCATAACAGAAACGCACTTTAATTATTTTATACAGGTGCAACAAGTGCTATGCCGACCTTCGAACATCGCACACTTATATTTTATATCGAGAAGCCACGATTATCCCTCGCAGAGGTAGCCTCGTGATTAGCAGTAATTGTGTCCCTTCTCCCTTCACCCTGCCCTCCCCTACCTCATCCCCCTCTACCTCCCCCTCCCCTTCCCCACACCGTTTAAAGTGCCGTCGCCGATCGCTGCCCCATAACAACACAGCTCGCTGTTTACTGAACTACCCCCGGGCTGCCTCTACGCCAGTCGCCTCTCTATTTGCTCCGGTCGGGGCCGGAGCTGGGTGCGAACGTGGGGGGGTAAATTTACCTCCCGCGATTTTGCCGACACCGCCTCCCGCCTATCACACACAACAACCTGCTTGGACGCCGTGGAGAGAGGATTGGAAGGGTGGCGACCGGGGTGCCTACCTACGCAGTCTAGTCTCTACTGTCCCTACCATCATCCGCCTCCTAGGAGAATGGGGCCTTGGCAGATTTCGTGGAGGTCGGACACCAAAGAGCCCACCACCAGTCACTCTGTGGGGCCCTTGAAGGGCTTATCTCTCCTCACCATCTCCCCACTATTTCCTGAGGCGCACGGCAGGGAAGAACCGCCACGGCGACCTACTCTCGGGACGCTAGCAGCAGCAGCTGGGCAGCAACAGCGGCAGCAGCAGCGGCAGCAGCAGCGGCCAGCGGCAGCAGCAAGCGGCAGCAGCAGACCTGGCCACCGCAGCAGCTCGGCCGCTCGTCAGCCGAGCAGCAGCGGCAGCAGCAGCAGCAGCGGCAGCAGGCAGCGGCAAGCGGAGCAGCAGGCAGCGGCAGCACGCAAAAGCGGCAGCAGGCAGCGCAGCAGGCAGCGGCAGGCAGCAGCGGCAGGCAGACAGCGGCAGCAGCTAGCGGCAGCAGCAGCGGCAGCGCGAAGCAGCAGCAGGCACGCAGCCGGCAGCAGCGGCAGCAGCGGCAGCAAGCGCGCGGCAGCGGCAGCGGCAGCGGCAGCGGCAGCGGCAGCGGCAGCGGCAGCGGCAGCGGCAGCGGCAGCGGCAGACTGCTGGTGGCTGAAGTTTGTTTGCTGTACGGCTATGATGACAGATGGCGACTGAAGAGCAGCACCGCAGTCGGCCGCAGCCGCCCCGCGATGACACCACTCTGATGGATGGCAGCGCGAGGCCGTTTAGAGGACACGCCCACCTGGGGAGGCGAACGAAGGAGTGTCGGAGTCGCGGGAGATGCGCTGAAGATGTGCAGCTGGTGGAGGCCGCCGGCTGCAAGTGGTGGAGGCTGCTGGCTTCAGCTGGTGAGCCGGCCTGCAGCTTGGTTGGAGGCCGCTTGTGCTGCAGCTGGGGTGGAAGGTCGAGTGGCTGCATGCTGGGTGGAGGCTGCTGCGCTGCAGCTGGTGAGGCTGCCTGGCGCACGGTGGAGGCCTGCTGGGCTTGCAGCTGGTGGAGGCCGTTGGCTGCAGCTGGTGGATGGCCAGCTGACTGTCAGTCTGGTGGAGGCCGCTTGGCCTGCAGCTGGTGGATCGGCCGGCTGGCTGCAGCTGGTGGAGGTCACCTGGCTGCAACCAGCTGGTGGAGGCCGCCCTGTCTGCAGCTGGTGGAGGCCGCTGACTGCAGCTGTGGAGGCCGCTGGCTGAGCTGGTGGGGCGCTGGATGCAGCTGGATGCAGCGGCTGGAGGCCGCTGGCTGCAAGCTGGTGGGAGGTTGGGCGGGCCTCGCTGGCTGCAACTGGCTGGCGGCTGCTGGGGCAGCTGGTTGGAGCGCGCGGTCTGCATAGCTGGTGGAGGCTGCCTTGGCTGAACTGATGGAGGCGCGGGCTGGCTGCAGCTGGGGGAGGCCGCTGGTCAAGCTGGTGGAGGCCGCTGGCTGCAGCTGGTGGAGGCCGCTGGCTGCAGCTGGTGGAGGCTGCCGGCTGCAGCTGCGGCAAGGTGCCGCTGCGCTGGAGGAAATGGGATTGATTGTGCGGCTTTTCACTGGACGCCAATGATGCCTCCAGCGTATTTTTTCTGAATTGTCGTAAGATTTGACGAGATAAATTGCCTAAATAAAAGCTCAAGATACCTTTATTGACTACTTTTTGAGAGCATGTTACTCACTGAATGAAAACAAGCGTGTTTTGCTATTTGGGGGGTTAGAATTCAATAGATATCTGAATGTGATCCGCTGATCCGCTCCATAGTTAACCGGCGTTAACCGTTTGACCGTTTAACCGTTTTGAGGCGTTAACCGTTTGATATCTAGGTGTGGAGCAGAGATGTGCTCGACTCAGATTTTGTCGACTGACTCGACTCTGACTCATTTCTGAAAGACTCTGACTCAACTCTGGGTTCTGACCCAAGCGTTTGAATAAGTTTTTACTCGACTCGACTCTGACTCGACTCATTCAAACTTTGCTTTACCCCTGACTCAACTTTGACTCAAGGAAACGTCGACTCATTTTTGACTCAACAACACCGATAATTATTGACAGGGGTGCGGTCGGAAATATTTCAAGTATATTATTTCCGTGTAATATCAAAGGTACAGTGTTAAATCTGTCAAATCTCGACATTTCTGCGGCTTCCTATCACTAACTTGGCCGGCGATAATGAGTCGACTCAACTTTTATTCTGGTGACTCAACTCGAATTAAACGAAAATATATCTGACTCAACTCTGACTCGACTCAACAACATATTTTGTTTCTACTGACTCAACTCTGACTCAAAACTTCAGTCAGTTCAGTCAAATTTGATTCACGACTCATGAGTCGAGCACATCCCTGGTGTGGAGGGCCCGCTCCCCCACAACCATAGCCTTGCAGCTGCGCGCAGCTGTAAACAAGTCCAGCATCTATTCTTAGCTCTTCCTTGCAACATTTGATACTTCATGTCACCTTCAGTATGCGCTGGACCGAGCTGGTCACCTTGGCGTGTATACATATAGATACAGATACCATCAGGACTTCGTGTCCGAACACCGATGATAAGCTTTCAACTGCATAACTGAAGCGTAGACAGGGCGCTGACGGTCAGCGAGTGTCGAGTGGTACAGATTGACCTGATCGGCGTGGCGCGGCGGAGATCTGTTGAGCATCCAACATTCCAACAGGTTACAAGGTCACAGGGTGCGGAGGATGTACCGTGTTGCGTCTACCCCCACACACGAGTGAAGTGTTGTTGAACATCACCAATAGGTATAAAGCGGTGTGAGAACAATGCCGGAATGTTGTGCGATTAAAACAATAATTAGTAAGCCACGCGAGGGAAGTGTTGCGTGAATGCAAAGTATTTGCATGTAACGTTAGTGATGTCACTATGCATTCGATACATTTGTTTGTGTTGTGTGTAACTAGTCTTGGAATATAAGTGTCTGCTATCGTGTGATATAAAGAAAGCAGCTCTAAAAACATAACCGTGATTTTGATTCAGAATATAATTTTGTTTGAAATTACTTAATCGTTCAGCTAAGCGGCATCTGACATTTGTTAAATTGTGTTAGACTTCCTTTGCTTTGCACCTCAAACCAATATGTTAGGGCCTCACTGAATTTGCACCTCAAACCCATATGTTTGGGCCGCTCTGAACCCCCAGCACGCCTCAGCTTAACCCTCTCTGCCACCTGCCGGGCCATCCGGTCGGTTTGTGGACCTGCTGTCCCACATACCTCAGTCCCCTGGCTCTCCCTTCATCAGAACATCCCCGCCACGTCCGGCGCCCTCGCCCCGCCAAGGAATCCGCGAGCTTTCACCAAGCCCGTGAAATGGAACCCGTCAACTCCAGGGCGCCGACTTCCGCCGGTCACAAGGGCACGGGAAGGGTAGGGGAGAATCTACCAGCTGACTGCCAGCTGGACGGGGTAAGGACGACCACAGGAACCACCCGGGTCCCCGAGGACCCACCGGCCCCCGAGCACCCACCGGGCCCCCGAGCCCCTCCGTGCACATCGCAGGCACCGAACCGTGCTGGATAGGCGCGCTGGGACCTTTGGAACGTTGCATCACTCGCTGGAATGTGTCCTTGTAACGGGCTGGGGCTGTTGTCCGAATGAAGCAGCTCAGGCGGATGTCCATGTTCGCTAAAGGTCATGACCGGTTGCGGGAATTGGGAACGAACATACAGCTCCTGGGAAAATGGTGATAAGGATCGGCAAGGTATTTGACACTGCCTGGCCCGGGGACCGAGCTTGCCGGTCCCCGCCACAGTGCTGATGATGGGGCCTTGAGGAACTCCGGACGCTGATAGTGTGGCAGGGAGGGAATTTATCATTCCGGTTCTGAGCGGCGACGGCGAAAGAGTCGTGACGCTAAACAACTTTTTGTATGCATTTTCCGAGAGTCTCGATTGACGGGTCGCATGCGAGAGACCGAATATTCAAATGGTTGAATATCACCAGACCACACCTCCAGCCGGACCGGATTTAACTAGACGTTGACGAGCGAGGCACCATTTGCACTAATGATTGCGTGCTGCGATGTTTGTCACGATCGTTTGAGGTAGCACCGAGAAGAAAGACAGATTGTTGTACGAATGATGCAGCACCCTCCAATGCCCAGACCTGAACGATGAACTACCACTCCAATGGCTTGACTTGGACGATGAACTCACGACGCGTCCAAGATAACTGCGCTAATTATACAGGCATAACGTCGAGGCATTGAACATCGCTGTCCTATCAAGCGATACAAAGCGCCGTGAGAATAGCTTATCACGGTATTCCTAAAGGTCATGCCAGGTGGTCGAATGAGTCGAGGCAGGCGCGAGTCGCCTTGCATTGCAATGCATCGCTTTGTCATTTAAATGACCAGAAGCCGGGCTCCAGCAGTGCTGATGATTTGTGAGTCACGATTCGCCGTATGCACGAGTCGGGCGCAGTGCGATGCCTGAAGCAAACGCGGTCCTACGTCGGACGACAAATCACAAACTGTGGGTCGCCGTACGCTGCCGTGCGCTGACGTGCGCTGGCATGCATCGTTGCTCATAGTTTGTAGCGCCCTGACATGGGTCGAGGCGCTTACACAGACGCGCATGTTATGACATATGCCAGCGGGCGCGCGGACGGTTCCGCGCTCTGTTGTGACCTGCTCATTTTAGCCACGTCGTCGATCTAGGAACTCGGGGCCCGTCGCTGGCTCGAGAGCGAATGATGGCACGGCGGCGGCTACGTGATGTTAATTGAGCGCGCGTCAAACACCACTCGGCCGCATTCCAAGACCTGATCGCCCCCTCAAAACATCGCAAGGCAAATGTTGTGTCAGTGTGTTGACTCTGGCCTGCTCTGGACGCTACCATCACCAATCACTCAGGAGCTACGATCACCAGTCACTCTTAGCGCTGTCGGTCACTGTATCAGCAGCACGCGCCACGTGCAGCACGTGCATTGGCAGCATTGCCACTGTCGTCATACCAGCTGAGTCTGTCCCTCCAAAGCCAACAACAATGCATCATGCGCCTCGCGCCTCGACGTATACCTGATGAACTCTGGCCAGTGCCCAGCCCGGTCTCCAATGAAAACATGACGGCGAGTTCGGTGCACTGCGCACGCCCCGGCCAGGGCCACCAGAATCGGCATCGTCTTGCATGTGCGATAATGCGGGCGTCAACCTGTCGAGAATAACAAGCAATGTAATCGACCGCTCTCCATCCAAAGTCAGCTGCGTTGATTGATGTATTTGTGCTTGCTTCTTGCACGCACATACGCCGGTATGTTGCGTCGTTCACGCGAGGAGCGTTGAAACGGCGTTATGCACGTTAATGTATTCCACGAATGCTGGGCGATCCAGCACGATTGCCCAGTTGCATGCATATCGTTGCATAATCGCAGTATGCTCGAAGGAGCGTGGTAATGATTCTAAGGCGAGTTGTCAAGCTCAGTTGTTCGGAAACACAGCCCATATTGTGGGGATGTTAGCCGCGTTGTTAAGTATATGATGGTTTATCTTCCAACCATATTGATGCGACTGAGACTGCATACGATTTTCGATATTGTATTTCGAAGTCACAAAACAGCAGGTTGAACTTCGATATGTTTATAAATGCATATATGCTCCTCTTCTGATCCAACTTGTTTTCCATGATTCCGGGTTATTCCATCTGAACGGCATTGAACAAAATCACGATGTAATTTTAACTGACCACTCCAGGGAAATTAAGCCCACCGAAAACCAAGTAACAAACAACCAATGCTGGCCGCTGGGTCAGAAATCAAAGATATAGAGCCTCTGGTGCTGCAGGACGTTTTCGATATATAGACTCGCCTGATGGCAGGTAACGCACCCTCGCCGGGTGTTTAGGACAGCGATAGCCAGACTGAGGTCACCGACCAATTACTATTGGGCGATGCACCACGGCAAAATCACACCTTTTTTTTGGGGGGGTGGAGTTTTAACAACAAATTATTCCTAGAGGTTTGCTTGTATAATGACCTCCATTAATTTTGGGTAAGATATTTGTCTGTGCCCCGTTACATGTTAAAGAGCAGCCAATGAGGAAAGTTTACCTTGAACTACCATCTCTGTTTATAGCATTCGTTCACTGATCTGAATCCGAGCTAGTGATTTGCCCCTAGTTATAGCACAATCGAACCTTCCTTTTAAACCTGGGTGATGATCACGGTTAAATTAGTCATATTTACACTGCCTTTTCTATCGAACTGTCGGCGGATCCACGATGTTCACTCCAACTTGTGCTGGAGTGAACATCGTGGACAACCAGTCTGAACAACCAGCAACGACACTTTTACACATCGTGGCTTCGCTTTTCTACTCGAGAGGACACCCGCTCTTTAAATTACCAGCTGTATCCGGTGCTCGGCATTTGTCGGCTGGGCTAGTCCCCCGGCGGCTGATACATTAGCTCACAACATCCTGTCGAGTACCCGCCGACGCTGACGCCCTCCCCAGCCCCGACTGCGGTCCCTGGTCAGACTGATCACCCGCACTGCCTAATCAACCTGGCCTTGACGACGTCGGAGAGGTGAGCCGGGGCCCCGGGCGGTCGCATTTCTCCGGCCGTCAGCACACCGGTGATTTAACTCGCCCCAATCGCCGTGCGCGTTTGTCCGCGACCAAGAGACCCTCCCTCCTCCTCGCCGACGATCTCACCCGTTCCTCACCAACGCACATAACCCCGCATACCGGGCCGCCCGGGCCGCGGGCGCCGCCCGCCGGAAGCTGGTCCCGGGCCCCGAGGCGTGGAGGTCCCGGCAGACCACCGCCGCCGCGTGCCAGAACCAGATGGGTCTGGGTCTCGACACGGATCATAGAACTCTCACCAGGTGGCAGGGAGATACGGAAATATGGGGGGAGTGGCCTTTCCGTACTATAATCCGTGGTCTCGAGGAGGTCTAACTCCCCCTCCAAGGCATCACTCAAGAAGTTGACCTGGGATAATTGATGTGTTAAATTCGTTTGAAAGAAAGCAGCGACACTGGCGTGAATCGGGCCGCCTCTGGTCGGCGTTGCGTTGGTCGGTTACCGTGTTTGGCTGCGTCATGGTGTTTTGTGGGGTTATCGGGCCTCTCCGGAGCGTGTGGCACCCGCGGCGCGAGGTCGGACACCCCGCGGCGCGAGGTCGGACGCCCCGCCGCTGGGCCGCCTATCAGACCAACCCAATACACACTTTTATTGCTTAATTGCTATCAGAAGCAAATTTTAATTAGAACAGGCCGAGTCAACACTACTCTGGCAGCCCCGCATGTGTCGTATTTCACTCGGGATACGATCTACTCACATTTATATGTAATAGCGTGGCGCACGGGAAGGGAGGAAACAATGGTTGTATGGCTGCAGGAAAGGGAGATTGCTCCACCACCGATAACCGTGAATCGATCCGGAGCGACGAAAGCAGTGCAGCGATTGCCGGCGCTTCCCGCGGTTGACGAAGGACACGGGGGAAATGCAACTTCCTTGCGGTCAACGTGGGAGGCTCGGACATCGTGGGTCACCCGGTCGTGACCTGAGCATGCACGCGGCCGTGACCGCAGCCCACAGCGGGGACCGCCGGCGCGTGCAGGGGCGTTTCTTCATTTACCGCAGCCGGGGAGGGCAGACGCTCCGGATGGTAATTGTCGAAAGCTTTGTTCAGGTCGGGCAGTCACGTTGAGGATTGTGGCTTACCGCTCCGGCGGATGGGCGGCCCGTGACTCCCAGCATCGAGCACGTTCTTGTCGTATTTTTCCTGGGAACTAGCGCGTGATTCTCTGTTCTCTGGCTGTAATTTTGGGGCTAATGTTGAAGGGAGAGCTCTGAATATCAACTCGGAGCATTGATTTTCTACTCTAACCACGTTATAAAGAAGCTTATAATATATTCGCCATTGCTCTATGCCGTCATCAGTCAAGTTACTGACCAAGGTCAGGTCACGTGAAGAAATTCTCTGAAATATAAATCCCTGGTACTTATGAAAAATAAATACATACAACTCTCACAAGCGGAATTGGGAAGAAAACTGCAGGCAATATAGGCAAGAGCCCGTTTCAGTTAGGTCATAGATCAGAAGCTCAGTTTTAATACCAAATGAAGATGACATTGTTATGTCTTCTAGAACTCGAACGTAATTTTAAGCACACCAACCTATTTGTCACCATGTTTTGTCAAGCAACCACGTATAGTCAGCCAGTATCAACATACTAATAAACTACGCAACCTTAACGACTGATTCCACTTTAACCACACTAGTTTGAACGTTCGATGAGCCTCCGATGTTTGGAGCTGGCTTCGACCTCGCATCAGTGGTGTCCAGCAAAAAAGACGTATCGTTACCAGGGTCTGCCGCGGTCGAGTGGTGCCGCTAAATTACCACCCTTTGTGGCGGGAAAATGATCCCCACTCACTAGTCATTTGTTGTTTTTCCAGGACCAAAAACTTGACAGCTGAGACGTTCATGGCCGGTCAAATGGGGATGCTCTGTCCCTTTGAACTGAATTTCGACTCGTTTTTGCGTGCTGTAATTATTTTTGCTTGCTGTTTTGGTCATTTTTTACTGGCGTGGAACAATTCTGCAAAATACTTGTGTGCTCTAAGTGATTATTTGCTTATATTTTTTGGTCTAGTCATAATCGTGTTTAATGAAGACATACAGTTTGTTATTATCGCCATTAACAACATTTGAAAAACAATTGTTTACTCACAGTAAAACAAACAAGTTGCAAATGTACTTGGAGTAATACTTGGAGTTTGTTTTTTCCGGCTGAAAGTTGTATATTAAATAACACTTTGCTTAGTTTCAACCTCCGTTTTGGAATAATGGCAGAAAAATGACAGCCGTCAATGACAGCTGGTGACTGGTGACAGAGGTGGATCCAGAACAGTCGTTTGGGAGGGGCCACCGGTGACTTGGGAGGGGGAGGGCAATGTCCAAAAAGTCTTACATAATTCTGAAAACTCATCGGATGCCACTTGCTTGTGCATTGATAGCTGAATTAACCCTACGGGAGCTTTTTTACCTTCGCCCTACGGAGGGGGGCGTGACAGGCCCCCCTGCTACTTCTAAACCAAGCAGCATAAAGTAGCGCGGAAAAACAGCATGTTGCCTGTCACGTGACGAATCTGGTGGTATATCATTTTTTGGTTTCAGGTCAACGAGTGATCTTATAGGTCAAGTCATATGATCGACCAAGTCCAAAATGAGCGATTCTGCTCAGACCGTCGTAATGATTAAAGCTATGAAAATGAAATAATTTGGTTAGCGTCAAATTCTTGGTCGTTGAATTAGCTATCTGGCCATATATGGATTTTTAGGTCTGGGTTAGTTAATGTCTAAGGACCTTTTAGGTCATGGAATTCGTCACCATATATGATTATTGCTATGGGCGATTAGCATTAGCAACCTTGACTCGATCACGTCCAGAATAGCGATAAGAAGACCTCTTAATTAAGAAATGCAAACAAAAAGGCATGTTCCTTGACCAGTTGTGGCTTCTGACTACAGAAAAGGTATTGATTTGTTCGTATTTGGTCAACAAAAGTCCGAAAAGATGAATTAAAAAAATGACGACATAAGCTTCTTACACTTAGGAAGCCATCACTCGGTCAAAAATAAAGATATTGCTTTGAAATTCGTTTTTGGTATTGTTCGTCATCATGTCTCTTACATGTATTCCATTTTTTAATTAATCTATGAAAATTTCGATTTTGTGACAAAAAAAACTTTTTTGAGTCAAAAACATTTTTTTTTACATTTTGATATTGTCATATTAAAGACAATGCTATTTTGCGTCTTTTCAGTTTTCCGTTTGCAATATTCTGAAAACTATATTTTGTATTATTTTTCAAACATTTGTCGATTTTTACGAACATG
Source organism: Semibalanus balanoides (assembly GCA_014673585.1). Classification (NCBI taxonomy): domain Eukaryota; kingdom Metazoa; phylum Arthropoda; class Thecostraca; order Balanomorpha; family Balanidae; genus Semibalanus; species Semibalanus balanoides. The sequence continues at coordinate 28,309 of VOPJ01004556.1, forward strand.
ACGTACCCACAGTGGTACCAAGATACCATGGAGAAGGAGCCCGATCATTGAGCTGAGTCCACATTTAAAACCCTATTTTCTGCAGGGGGCAGATCTTCCCTCGGTAATTTTTTGACTGCCATTTCTTAACAGTTAGGCCTAGCGTCTGGAAACTTTTGGACTTTTCCTAAAATTGAATTACACGTGTTGTGTCAAAATTTTGAAGAAAAATCGGCTCAGCAGAGGCGGCTCCAGGCTCATGTTTTTTGGAGGGCGTTACAATGAGGTTGTGCAGCGCATACTTCCTTCGTAGTTTGCGGTGGAATAAATGCGTCAGAAACGAAGTCACTGACATACGTCATACATTTTTCGATTTCACATATTTTTGGGCAGAGGTGCACTCGGGTACATCAAATGGGAGGCGATACCCTCCGTCAAATCGGGTCCAACTTCAAATTAGTAAGATTATAAAGGGTGTTCCGCATATGGTGTCCCACGTTGTTTACCTGAACTCGCCTATGCGCAATATATTACATTTAACAAATTACAGCAAACAAGCACACATGTGAGGTTCCTATAATCCATACATCACGGAACAGCACATATTTGTTACATAAATCCCCTCATTTTCATCCCCTGAATACGTCTGTAATTTTTCATTTTGGTACTTGTTCCTTTAATATATTGAAGACCATAACATTGGAAGCTAAAAAACGTTTTGGGTATGCAAATCGGTCGAATCACATGGCCTCAATGACTTTTAAAATAACGCACAGCATTTTTTTTTGCCCCCTCACCCCAATTTTTTTTTAACAATAATTTTTGGGGACCAAAAAGGACAAAAAAAGGACCAAAAAAAGGACCAAAAAAAAGGACCAAAAAAAAAATTGTCATGACGAATCGAATGGTGTTCATCCCATCGAAATCAGAGGAGCAGTTCTCGAGCTCTCCTGGGGGCAGAATCTGCCCCCGCAGGTTAACGTAATTCTGGCCGCCCGCAGGAAATAGGGTTAATGGTTCAGACTGAGCGCAGGAATGGAAATGAATTACACCGCATATTAGTCTAAAAGGGAAGACGAAGCGACCGTAACTTACCAAAACGTCATTTAATTTCTCGTCAACGACCTATTAACTGAGATAGAGTTCGCAAAAATAAGAGCTTGCTTTCTGCAGATTAGAAAAGGCACGCACAAAGACTCGAAACTCTCTAAAAGTCGGTCGTCATTGGGCCACGCTCCTCTAATACTCACCGTTTTCACGAAAGCAAGGATATTATGTTAAGTAAATTTAAACTTTCTGCTGCTAATGTCAAACTTATTTAACTAGTTCGCAAAGCAGTCAGCCCAGGCAAATGACAAGTGACCGGCCATGCATTCCCTTCATCTTTCTCACCGCATGTGACTACGTGCCCATAGAGCCGGTGTTTCCATTCATCCTGCATACCTACTCAATATCATCCATATGATACTCATGACTTCTACCATGTATAAGTATACAAATTGTACCCAATGTGACCTGTATGCCAATGTGAACTGTGTTTGCATGCGATCTAAGAACTCACAAGACCTGTGTCCCAATGTGATCTTGGTGCCCCTGGCGACAGGTGTATCCTATCTTCCTGCGACCAGCCTGTGTTCCCATATGACCTGTACCCAGGGGTGGAACTTAATATCTCTGAGGAGGCCTCCCCCCCTCCCCCCCCAATGATTTCATTTTTTTTACATTAAGAGACCTATGGCGTTGTCCATGGTAAGAACTGAGGTTTAATTCTTCAAATTAACATTAGCCCCCCCCGAGCGATTTCATAAAGTTACCCCTGCCTGTATCCTTGCACCATTCCATTTGTAGCTCCATTCCATTGCATTGTACCACTGTAGCTCCATTCCCATATGACCCGAGTCGCTCAACAGTCAACAGCACACCACAGCCATCGCTATACCCCAGCGGCCAATCACAGCCCGGCGACAATGTTCCCCCCTCGAGGGCGCGGGCGACTGCCGGTAAGTTGTTGTGATTGGTGGTGTCGCCACCTTTCAACCCGCTCGTTTGCATGGCCGGTGACGAGCGCGAATGACCGATGACCGGCGAGGGAGAATGACCGATGACCGGCGATGACAGATGATCGATGACCGGCGATGACGGATGACCGATGACCGGCGATGACGGATGACGGATGACCGGCGATGACACAGATGACCGATGACCAGCGTTTGTAGCCGCTGACGAGTGACCTGTTCCAGCCGCCCGGTCACGAGTGACCCAGCGGTTCGTCACACGTGTGTGACGTGTGTGTCGGTGTGACGTGTGTGTCGGTAAGACGTGTGTGTGTCGGTGTGACGTGTGTGTCGGTGTGACGTGTGTGTATCGGTGTGACGTGTATGCCGGTGTGACGTGTGTGTGTGTGTCGGTGTGACGTGTGTGTCGGTGTGACGTGTGTGTCGGTGTGACGTGTGTGTCGGTGTGACATGTGTGTCGGTGTGACGTGTGTGTCGGTGTGACATGTGTGTCGGTGTGACGTTTGTGTTTGTGTGTGACGTGTGTATGTCTGTGTGTCAGTGTGTGTCGGTAACACGTCTGAGACCCTGCTGTCTGCCTGAGGTAAAATATGACTGAAAATCTACCCCCAAATATCAAACATTTACGGCGTGCTAATAATACGACACCAGAGCATGTGATGAGCGCAAACGACATATTCGTTTACAAGGATACTCCATGACATAACACGGTCTCACACATCCTTTTGTATTATTTGCATTGTATTTCTCTGTTATTCTCGTTCACTCTGGTTAGCTTTCTGCTTGTGCGCCGTCTCGGGGGCTTCCAAAGCTTAGTATAAAGGTGATTCGACCCTGGTCCCAGCCCCGGCCCTGGTTCCGGCCCCGGCCCCAACCCCGGTCCCAGCCCCGGTCCCAGCCCCGGTCCCAGCCCCGGTCCCAGCCCCGGTCCCAGCCCCGGTCCCACCCGGTCACCAGCCCATCCCCGCACGGCCCGGTCCCAGCCCTCCGGCCCCGGCCGCCGGCCCCGGCCCGGCCCCGGCCCCGGCCCCGCCCCCGCCCCGGTCCCGGCCCCGGCCGGCCCCCGGCCCCCGGCCCCGGCCCGGCCCCGCCCGGCCGGCCGGCCCCGCCCGGCCCGGCCCGGCCCCGGCCCCGGCCCCGGCCCGGCCCGGCCCGGCCTCCGGCCCCCGGCCGGCCCATCCCCGGTCCCAGCCCCGGTCCCAGCCCCGGTCCAAGCCCATCCCCGGCCCCGGCCCGATCCTCTACCGTCTCGGAGACAGGTGGTGTATTACACGGTGTGCGGGGCGGGGGCAGCCTGGTGGCATCCCCGGGCGACCCAAAGAGAGATCGATCGGCCCACTATCGAGCTGCCGATCGCACGCCGCGCCGACAAACCGAACATTTTGTTCTCAAACAATATGTAATGAGTCGTTTGTCAGTACGAGTGTAATTTGCACTTCCCTCGGCTGGGGAAGGAGGGTGTGAGGGTGTGGGGGGAGGGTGGGAGTACACGGACGGTTCAGCAGTGGACAGAAGGGTTTGCGTTTACAGTGTCTACACTGATCATCTTCGTGATAAGATACAGTTAGTGAACGACACAAATGCTGAGGCGTCGACAACAGGTGAATAAGTAACGAATTGGACCATGCGGAGCCTCGCGCCACTCACAAAGTTTGCCTCTAAAACATGTTATGAGACTAAGTTCGACATGCCATGGTGAAGTTACCAGCTAAACACACTATCAAGCTGAATAGTTTCTTCGGCGTTGTCAGCAAGCAAGAAGGTTATAACATCGATTGAGGGTGGATCTACAAAATTGAAACACGAACTAATCGGATGCATCAAGGCAATTTGGAGTCGTCACTCGTCATCAATATATTTACAACCAGTAAGACGCCTTAAACGGCGAAGGACGAGCGAGTCCGAATAAATCCGCGTCAATTTATCACCCGTCACCGGAGGTTCGTCTTGGTGCAAAGCAATCGCATTTGAATTATTGTTCGCTGTGTGTTTGTTTGGCCCGTCGCAAATAGAGTCCGAACTAATGTAATCGATACTTTGAACTAAATAGGTTGAAGCGTTATGTTTACATGTTGTAATTAATAAGCCATCATGTTTGAGCAAAAATTCATTTTGGGTGGGTATTAGATGGATTTGCACCTTCGCGCCCTTTAGCCTGCATCTTTGTAATCGTCTGCACCCTTCTGGTTTTTGAAAGCTACGGGCGGTGTAATGACAGGCAAATGTTATAGAGATGCCGTCAATAAAATATTACAGGCAGATTTTAACAGTGAATACTGCATGTCAAACTAAATTTTGAAAATGCATTTTAGAGACGGTACAGATTGGTCTACAGATTGGTGTTTGTTTCATCGCTTCATGTCCATAGGTGGCTGAGCGACTGGATTTAAATTGTGAAGACCGCATAAAACCTCAGACCATTTGAGCCTGTACTACCGGCCAGTACTTTGCACGTAAACCGCACGCGCCGCTGGATCGACCCACACCTCACGCTGCATACCCGGGCGGATCGTTTTTCTCTAAACGCCCTGTGTTTTGACCCGTGTCTTTGCGACGTTTTTGGTTGCGAGATATAGGTCCGGTAATTGCAACGATGTTTCTTGTAGGTAATTTCTTGCTGGAACCGCGAAAGCGGGTGCACGTGCGCACGTGCATTGTGACCCAGAGTTTTACCTTGTGCACACATCTCTCGCCAGTGGGTGTGGTTCCACCTCACAAATTCTTCTAGCTTTATAGGTCCCGCCGTTTCTTTCCTCTCAGCTACAGCAGAGTTTAATACTTTCTCGACACCCTGACGCGCACGTGTACGCGCCGTGCTGACGCCATCAATGAGAAAAACCTTTAAATAACTCATAAATGTATTGCATGGGCTATCATATGGCGAAGACCCGCTTGTCAATTGGCGAATGCAGGGTTTCAAAGATATAAGCTTCTGACCTAAGCGAGTCGCGGTCGGGCCCGGCCGGGCCCGGCCGGGTCGGCCGCTTATATGTGAGAAAAATCCGATATTCAATGAGGAATCGCTCCGCGCTTCGCGCTCGCTCGTAATGAGGACTCGCTCCGCGCTTCGCGCTCGCTCGTAATCAATAGCTTCTGTATAAAGTGATGCCTATAATCAGTTATTTAGCGCTTGACCTGCAGACAGCTATATGAGTAAAGCAACATATTACCCACCTCGAATGGGCTCTGGAGGCTCTTTGTTGCACTCTTCTTTTATGACTTTTATGTATTTTATACACCTTGCTGTCCTGTTAAATACCCAATGCATATTCTCCCTTCTCACAACACACAGCACAGTCACACTACACACAGCACACTAGACACTACACAGCGCATCTTATCACCCCCCCCCCTCTAGTTGCGTCATTGCTTTGTCTAGGCCCGCGTCTCAATCAGGTCAAGCGCTGAGCCGGCTGCCAATGTTGGACCACTTGTGTCCCTGTCGTGTCATAAATTCCTCCTGCCGCGCCCAACAGCTCCTTCCACCACTCACCATTTTCCCCGCAGGCAAAAACCATCTGGGTCGGATCGGTCCATTCGCATCGGGACGTAGTTTGCCAACACTTGCGCGTCGAAAAACGACGCCAAAAAACGACGATAAAACGCACCTAGGCCAGCGCGCGCCGCGCGCGCCGGAAAAACGCGGATCAATGGTGTGACCAGACCACATGTAGCCGAGAAAGCGCCAAAATTGTGCAGACTCATTCACGTCGTTGGACATTTGGCCCTCTCAGCAGGTCAAGGTCAACACTATCGGCCGACTTCTTGTCAGATTTTACTTTCTCCATCTTGCTACTCCATCTTGCTCCATCCTGCTGTGATCGGGGTGTGTAGTTATTTTTGCTTCGTTTCTTGTTAGTCTTTCTCCCTTTCGCCTTCGGTTCTTTTCTTGTCTTGCAATATTTGGCATTCTCTTGGATTAATTTGTTCGTCACCTTTCTAGCTTACAGACATTCGAACGCAATGTTGATGAGTTTTGACTTACGATTTACTTACATGGTTATCTGTTGGTAAAAACTTCGAGTAAAATAACGAAATCACAAATAATGGTGAGTTTGCCAAAAATACAACAGGAAATCATGTCACCCCTCTTAGCATTATCTCAATAAATTGTTCGATACTTGTGGTATTTAAACGGTGTCACCTGCGAGAAGATGGAATTGAACATGGACCTCGTTACCCACGAATGGTACAGCAGTTATTACAAATATACGTTATGTTATACTTGTCTATTTTCTAAAGATCGTTTAAGGAACGGTAAATTCTTCCTTTATCCACAGCACGAGGTGTATCATTATGTGCTTGCAATTTGTTCTACCACGGTGCAAGTCTTCAAGTCTGAATAACGTTCGATATTTCCCTCAGTTAGTCATCCCAACTCACCTCGCTCTGACATTTCGACAACCTACCCAGAACATTACTTCCAAGTTCCAAGCCCTAGCTCCTAAGCCCCCCCTCCCCGCCCCTAATGGCACATACCGCGCATCCTCGCTGGTTGGGTTCCCGGTTCCAGGTTGACTGACCACTGGTGACTGGTGTTATTGCCTCGGCTTGTTTGCCGTTCGGGCCCGACAGTTCTATCATTTCTGCGCCGCGGCGACTGATGCCAGAGCTGCCAATAGCCGAGCTGAGTGACAAAAAGCTGTCCTTCGTCGTCACAAGGCCAGCGAACTGAGCTAAGCGACGGAGAGGTGCGGTGCCGAGCTGCGCGAGTCACGCGCAAAAACTGGCCCCGCGCCCCGCGAACGCGTGTATAGGCTGCACCGTATATACTGGGTACTGTATACTGATTAGTGATTAACGTGGCTTCGTGACCCGGGCTAATAGCGTAGTGCAGGGACTGTGAGGGTAGAAACCCACCTAGTCGACACAGACGTGAATTTGGTATCATTCCGCTCGGAGATTCTTCGGCCTCGCCAGTGAAGGGGGATGTAACCCTCTTGGTTTTTCGGGAATAACTCGCGTATTTGTCAACTGATTGCAATGAAAATTGCAGTGTTCTAAGCTGTTGAAAAGTTTGACACATAATCTCACAATTGTTCAACTTCTTTTCCCATGACCCATGACCTATGACCTGTTTCTCAAGGTCATATCAGGCGCAACTGGCGTCCCGTAGTATCAATGCTTATAACTTGTGCAGTTTTAGAGTGTGTATTGTTCAGGGGCGTATGCTCAGGTATTAGGTACCAAGTGACATTGATGATTTCCACTGAGATCGCTACCTCCGATGACCTAAGATGACTTTTGACCTCTGGCAGTTTCCAAGACATTATGTGACGGTGATTGCAAATTTGACATCCATGTTACATTTCATATGTTCCACTGGGCTTATGCTCCCTTTCAGGTTAATTGAGGGCACTGACCTTCGATGACCTGATTTGATTTTTTTCTGATGGTTTCTAGGATGGCTATTTAGGATTAGGATTATGATGGTTGTTTTTACGCTGATTTCAAATTTAGCACACATTTTGCTCAATTGCATATTCATTCACGATTTTAGCTCGGTTACAATTCAACATCTACACATGCACGATTTGGATGACATCTGGGTCATCAAAATGACCTCAGAGGTCACCTAATGACCCAACATCTTAAAATCGGGTAGGCATCAACGGCTTCTTCTCATCACAAGCAACACGCCCGTCAGTTATGTCCAACCACCAATGCCGTCTAACTGCTAGCTTCATCCAACTGTCAGCTCCGTCCAACCATATCAAGCTGTAGCCATGTCATGTGGCGCGACATGATGCATTGCATGATAATGAGTAATGCAAATGATGACTGGATTGTGTAGGTAAAAGCGTTACGGAAAAATACGATAGCCTGTTGAATTTTACGCGCAGGGACAAACACTGGATTAACATTTATGTTTTATTGTTATTTTTGACGAACTATACCTTGAATGCCTGCAAAAATCTGCACTGTTTTCAAATTTAATATATTTTGCAGAACCAAAAGATTAATTTCCGATCACTGATCATTGCTAATTAAGTTACAGTAGACTTAAAATGTTCAATCAAGTTACAATACAATGTAAATGCGTAATTTACTGTAACTTGACTCGAAAGATATCAGTGAAAGCAAATTTATATTTAAGCTTTGTAAAAAACTTTGGGATATTCAGAGATAGGTCCGTTAAAAAAACATATACATTTAATATAGATATATGCTCCTCTTACAAGCACTCCGGAGGTTAATAGAAGTGGGTTGATAACATGTATCATGTCAGTCACTCATTATATAGAAGCGACGAAGATCGAGAGCGCACCTGAGCGCTGAACCACATTAACAACAGCGCTCTGTCCTTAACAATCTAACAATATGAGGAGAAGCGGCGCCTCCCCAAATCGCGTTACAGTATAACTCCAAGTTGGAGCGAACGTGCGCACAGTACGAAACCGTCCGAACTATTTGCCATGTGGTGCGGTCTGCAGAAACTCATTATCACTTGTCTGCTACCATTCCTCAGACAAGATAAACTGATCCGCCTGTAACCCCCCGGCACGGGAGCAGCGGACCATCCGCCGCTACCCCGGCCGATTACGTGACCTCTCGTGACCTCTCTTAACCTCTCGTGACCCCTGCTGACCCGGCGGCTGCTCCAATTGGCCCCCACCACCACCGCCACCGCCGCCACCGACACCACCACCGACACCTGTCTGGAATTCCTCGCCTTCGACTCGTGGGAACGGGTAGCGCGCCGGAGAGCTCGCGTGAAATATTTACCCCGGTAATCGGGAGTAATTACGTGCGCTTTCTGCGCGCTGCCGCCGGGTATTGTGTATCCGTCCGCGCCGCCAACCCTGGACCGGCCGGAACCCCATCAGCTGTGAGGCAGACGGCGCTGAGGTTTCCCGCGCTGTCCTGGGATGGATGAGAGCTGTCCTGATGCCGGAGAGGTTGTCAGAGTGGAGGAGTCTGATGGCGCCCATGCTGTCCTGAGTGTCCAGTGGCCATGACTGACAGTTGGACAGGACTGGCGGTAGGACAGGACTGAGAGTTGGACAGGACTGAGAGTTGGACAGGTCTGAGAGTTGAACAGGACTGACAGTTGGACAGGACTGACAGTTGGATGGGACTGACAGTTGGATGGGACTGACAGTTGGACAGGACTGGCGGTAGGACAGGACTGACAGTTGGACAGGACTGACAGTTGGACAGGACTGACAGTTGGATGGGACTGAAAGTTGGACAGGACTGACAGTTGGACAGGACTGACAGTTGGACAGGACTGACAGTTGGATGGGACTGAAAGTTGGACAGTTCTGACAGTTGGATGGGATTGAAAGTTGGACAGGACATATAGAATATACTAACATTTGTATGAAATATATACATAGATGGGACTGATGTTAAGCAGACTAGTTATTGATATGTCTCGTAGTGCTTAAAGGGAGTGTGCCTACTCTTTTGAAATGTCAAATATATTTTTATTACGGTAAGAGTCTAATTGCTTTGATTTTGGTTAGATAAAATTCGTCTGGAGCCCCTTTAGGTTGAAATTTTGTACTTTGTTTCTGTTTTGCATTTGTTTTTGATAAACTCATAAACGACGTCACTATTAAACGAAGTAAGCGAAGAGTTGTTACCTATATGGCGCACTAAAGACGATAAACACCTTATGAACATGTTATGGTTTGTTTACAGGTGTCGAGAGATCTGTTCGCAGCCCTGTTATCAGTGCCACGAGTTGTTTTTCCTATTGGGGAGCTAACATATATTGCTAAGCGTTGCAATTTAGAGCAATGCTTTTCTAGTAGCGAAATGCTCTGGCGCGACTATCGATATTTAAGTATTCAGTATGTGATTGCGGATTTGGAATATCTCAGCAACTATATTGTTCTGGGGAATGAAGTAGATGGCTGAAAATTCGAAAAATATGTTTACAGACTAGTGTCACACTCTGACAAGTGAGAGTAGGCACAACTCCTTTATAGGCTCGTCACTTTTCAAAAGTTCTCAATGTACGCGCATGTGTGCTAAATATGTCAGTAATTGCTGCCGAACAGATTATGACATTTTTTTCTCACTAACAGTGGCTTAATTTATAAAAAATACGTTTTAATATTTGGCGCTGGATGACGTCATATGAAATTTTGGGAACATAGAGAAAACCTTCAGCTGCTATATGTATGACCAGTGTATGGCTTTATTGTACAGCCAAATGTAAACAAGTTCGAGCTTTCACAAAATTGGGTAAGAGAGATGACGACATCGGATTAGAGACTAATGCTATTACACTATAGGTTCTCTTGTTGGAGATGTCCAACCAGACTCAAATTGTATTTGTGAATTCGGCCTCGGTGGTTGTTTTAACTTATACCATACATAATTGCAATGCCAAGCACGGAAAATGGCTATCTCAACTCAAATATAATGTTAAGGTGGGACAGTCCCTTTAAGTTGTGCAGACTGGTTATTGGTTAATCTTGCTTGTAACGATTCAATCTCGATTCATTTTGGAACCCGAATGCAGTGGCGTATTTTGAAATCAGCCAAGGGTGCATATGTTCTAGGAACACAATTCGCAATTTAGAAATTCAAGAACCATAAAGACGATACTTATTAAACCTTGCATTATCAACTTGCATTATCAATAAACAAACTTTTTTTCTGGTTATCTTGAAATTTGCATACAAATAGTGTTCGTGCCGAGCGGATACAACATATTCTGGAGCGCACCTTTGGCGCCAGACGTGGTGGTGGTGGGGGGGGGGGCAAGGCCCCCATGCCCCCTCAAATACGCGACTATCTTAATGATTCAATCACCGTTCAATTCATGGATACAAATTGTGTGAGTCGATTCTTTCCGATTTAAAGATTCTTCTTTTAATCAATTCACGCTTGATTCAACATTTATTTATATATGTTGAATTTATGACAAATAAATAAAAATGGCAACATGCATAGGTATTATTACGAGTGAACGCAAAGCGCGAGCGAGTCCTCAGCAGATACGGGACTTTTTCACATATGAGCGGCCGATCCGACCCGGCCCGGCCCGACCGTTACGTTTTTCAGAAGCTTACATCTTTGGAATCCCACAAACGATTGACAAGTGGTCTTCGCCATCTGATGGCCCTACTCAATCAATGATGTCATGATCATGATTGTTGTCCCCGAGGGGTGCAAGCTGCACCCGTAGGGGGGTAAAACTAAAAAATCGGCCGCCTGGCACAGTCCCGGCCGCGCGACCATACGAATCTGGCTCGACCTAGTCCCGACCAGCAGCGTAACTAGTTCCCCCACCTGCTGCTATGTTTCGCTATCATCATCGCCAAATACTAGCTGTCCATAAGGTGATCCCCCTTGCCCAATCAGCGGTCAAAAGACGCGCAGTTCTGGTGAGGTACAGACAGACGGGGCTCGCTCGTCCTTTGCCGAATAGGGCGTCTTTCTGACCTATAATCATTAAAACATTATAACAGCAATAATACTTCAGTATAAATGAATGTAGACACTGGGACTGCATTGTATTTGCGCAATTAACCATAAGCACTTGAATCGTTTGGAATCGTTAAATCTTTTGACTCATTCAGCCTTGCTTCCATGCTGGTTTTGATTCAATCACGATTCATGATTCAAAAGATCTGGTGGTGAATCGATTATTTTTAAATTTAAGTAATTATGATTGAACGATTCCAATCGATTTAATCAGAGTCGAATCAATTATCAGTCTGATATAAAAATGAAAATGATGGGTATGATTGAAAGCAAACAAATGCAAACGAACGACACGTAAAAAACGGGATCTGTCTTGAAAATACAAACCTGTGACTGATTTGTTGAACGATACTCGTGGATCCCGTGGATCGCAGACATTGTATATGTCAGACATTGTAACTGAATGGCTGCGATCTCGAAGTCAGCGCCGCTTTGGGTATGATATGCGTCGATATTACATCAGTCGTACAAAATTAGACATGCAGACACCAGGTAAGACGAAACCCGTTTCCTTAAACGTGCTCCGGCGCCTGAAAGCGGACCAGGGATCGTCCCTCCGATGCAACGGTCACATTTCTGGTCTGGAGTCGGCTGAGGCCGTCATAACCTGTCAGCTCGGGCCACCGCAGGCTGTCAGATATGGCAGATCAGACAGGGGAAAGACAGTCGCGAATTTGTCAACCTCGCTCCCATAAATCATGCTGAATATATAAGTAGTTGCTATAAATCATACGGCATAGAGACATGTTCTTCGTGCATTGGTCCCTTTCAAAACCGGATTCTGTCGGCTGAGGCATTGTGTTCGCTCAACTCACACCTGACGCGCCACTGGTGAACGTTTATCATGTCCATATTGCATGCAACTAATATGGTATTGTCTGGCGAATCCTCGCCAGTTTTGTAACGCAAATCAGGCAGACATCTCTCTCTCTCCGCTCTTATCTCGCTCAGCAGGGCGCCGAGCCGAGACACGCACCTCCTACACACGGCAGTCATAAGTCATCCCCTATCAACCGGTCTCGGACTGGTTAGTCCAGTACTCTGGTGCACTACCCCCCCCCCCCTGCGGCACCATCTGATGCCAACCGAGCCATATATGGAGACAGCCAATAGAAGGCTGACATCGTCGGACCAAATTTTTACGTTGGTTGCGGACTGGTTTTGGGAAGGAGTACTTTAGAGCTTAAGAACACGTGCCCAAAACCACTAAAGTCTGCGGACACGAAATCCTACTAATCTGCGGATTAGAGGAAGTTCGACTTCAGATGTATTGAATGTCGAATATACCACGTGAAGACGATCTCATTTTTCATCGTGCTTTTTACAGCAAATACTACTTAAGATTATAAAAGTCAATATCGCGCTATCAAAGTCATTCACATATTACTTGTACCTAGTGGAGGTAATAGTACTTTTATCTCTCAAAACTGATTAAATTGATTTTTTAGAGGTTTCATTGGCCGTTACATTGTCAACATAGGGTGACTAGAACGTATTGCGTTAGCATGCTTAGAAGTTAGGACATACATAACCACTGACAGCACCGGTCAAACAGAGCAAAAATATATGTTCATTGTCCTTTTGCAAGACAAAGTATCGTAATTAACGGCTATTCGTAAGAAAGAAATATTTACATTTTTAATCATGTATCTGCATTTTTCTGTGACATTTGTATGGTATCAAATTGATTGCGCCTAAATTCAAAAGTGAAATAACAACTTTGTATGATTCACAAAATATTTGCTTGAAAATTTACCAACTTCAGTTGGAGACACAGTAGGGAAATGCTAAAAAATAGAGCGCTCTAATTTTGGAGTTTGATGCATTATCAAGCTGCGGATGTCTCCCTGACAGCGGTCGCGAAAAAAGGGACTTTTCTAAGCGGCTGCTATATGCCCCGGCCCCGGCCCCGGACCCAGACCTTGTCCAGACCTTGTGTATTTTAGTCATAGGGTTTTACTCGGGGG
>VOPJ01004557.1:0-23896 GCA_014673585.1 Semibalanus balanoides
AGACCAGTGTCAACAACTCCACGTGAGCTATGTGAGTTATGATTAGGCACACTCCCTTTAATAAAAGGTTTACTCATGGGCAGACATGCGTCAAGATCCCCCAAAAATCCAACAACCAGGATCCCTAGGATTCCAGATCTGGGTGGGATCTTGTTGGATCTTGATCCTGCAATATCATTTTGTCGTGTGATTCTGTGGAATGGATTTTGGATCCTGACAATTGTGTTGTCGTTGGATCCTGTGGATCCTGGATCCTGGACAATTGTTTTGTCGTGAGATCGGATCCTGGATCCTGGAAAATCAGTTTGTCGTGGGATCTTGTGGATCTTATTAAGCAAATGTTATGTTTTTGGGTGATACAATATAATAATGCATATATTACAATTATTACATGCTTTAAACTCCAACACACAATGCCAATGGAGTACGATTTACATGTAGTGATCAGACATGTGTCAAGATCCCCAAAAATATCCGGGATCAAGGATCCCTAGGATTCAAGATTTGGAATCTCGTTGGATCCTGGATTCTGCAGAATCAATTTGTCGTGGGATCCTATGGATCCTGGGCCTGGACCCTGGAAAAATATTTCGCGTGGAACCCTATGGATCTTGGATCCCGGAGAAGACAAAAATCGTGAGATCCTGTGGATCCTGGATCCTGAAATATCAGCTTGTTGTGGGATCTTGTGGATCTTGGATCCCATTTTTTGGTCTTGGCACATGGATGCTCATGAGGGAGAAATGAATCCTAGGGTGACGTCGAACATTTGTCATTAATGTTTTGCAATATGGTAGCAAATAAACAAAGGCGCTTATGGCGCGGTGATTCTCGTCACTTATCTTCAAGAATACTCGTCATGCTTGGTGCATGTCTGGTTTAAGACCACCCCAGATATAATAGAAGCAGCATGACAAGAAAGCAAGAGGTATGTAAGTAATGCCCACCAGGGGCGGTCGCAGCCCTGACCTTGGAGAGGACAAATTGCCAAGGAGCCCTGTTTGTTCTGAAAAGGCGCTCGGTCGGCACGAGGGGCCCTAGTCTGGTGGTGCCAGTTTCAGAAAATGATTATCCTATGTCCGACCGATGTCCGAAACCATGGTCAGCTGTCCGTCCGAAACTGTTCGAAAATAATTGTTTGTCCGAAATTTGTCAGAAAGCAGAAAAAATGTATGATATGAAATGTAAAACATTTAGTGTATCATTCTCAATATATACCTAACTTATAAGCATGTGTGTCAACTGTCAAACATGGCTACAGTTCAGATATCTGAAAGCCACAAGCAGAACATATCCACTAATATACAGGAAAATATTTATTAACAAAAAGTAACTGTGTTAGTGATTTTCGCGACAAGCTATCATTGGGCATCGGTTGTCCGAAAATATCCAAAGAAATATGTTTTTTTCCGTCTGAAACCGAACCAATCTTCGGACAAATTCGGATTTCCGAAATTGATGCACCGATTTGCACCACTAGGCCCTAGTAGTAAATAGTGATGTCATTTTCCCAAAATGTCCTGACCAAAACCAATCCAATAACGAACAGGAGGCATTTTGGTTGACCAAATATTGATCGATTTTGGTTGAGGACAAAAATGTCCAAGATTTGACAGATTTTCAAATAGCATACTTATTTATACACACTGGCAAAAATAGCTTTGTTAACATCATAATTCATAAAACGCACATGTTTATCTTCCAAAAAGACATTATAATTGTGAAAAAGGGACTAAATACATTTGAAAGGCAAAATAGTGAATGCCGCAAGCAAGACCAAAGACAATTACATTGACTAAATTAATTTCGAGCAAATTGTGCATCAATTTGCTGGATATAAATAAGAATGCGTAAAAATTGGACAAAAAAGTGAATTGTTTAGATTCAAAGCTTGACCGAAAAGTGTCCACAAATTTATAAGCCTGACCGACCGATTACCAAATCGGTCACACAATTTTTTCGGTAACCAAAATTCTGGTAATCGATTGACACCATTAGACCCTACGCTGATTTGGAAGGGTATTTGCACATCTGAGCATGTTTTTAATCTTGTATGGCTTGTAACCTAAAACACGAGGGTCTGCTTTCGCTTTCACATACCATTTGACCTTCAGAAGCCACATTCTGGCCTTCAAACTGGCCCCATTCTGGCCCCTCATTCTGGCCTCTGACTTCTCGACGGCCATTCTCGGTTTCAAAGGGCCCACTCTGACCTTCAGAGAACCCCTCCCGCCTCCAGAGGACCCCATGAGGCATGGTGGCATCCACCTCCAGGGGGCCTGGTGATATGGTGGCATCCACCTCCAGGGGGCCTGGTGACATGGTGGCATCCACCTCCAGGGGGCCTGGTGATATGGTGGCATCCCCTCCAGGGGCGGTGATCTTGGTGGCGCTCCCACCCTTTCAGGACCTGGTGAGCATCGGTGGCACTCCCACCTCCAATCGCCCTTTCTGGAATTTCAGATGGAACGATTCTGACCTTGCACGTGTTGCAAGGGCTTTATTATATAATTGTCCTTTAATAATTTTTCCGTGTTTGGCCTACAAAAAGGCCCTTTGTGGCATTCGAAAGGGCTTTTTGGCCTTCAGAGGGCCTCTCGGACCTCGGAGTCCCTCCCGACCGTTCCAGAGGGCCCGTTGAGGTCAGCGTGGACCCTCTGGATACCATTGGACCCCCTCTAACCTCCAGAGGGCCCACTCCAACCTACAGAGGGCCCACTTTGGTCTTGAGAGAGATCGCTTTAGCCTCCAGGGGCCATTCTGGCATCCAGTTGGGCTCCTCTGGCTTCCAAAGGACCCTCTCTGATCTTTAGAGGGCCAATTCTGAACTGAAGCCCAGGCGGGTCCTTTGGGCCCGCCTTTCTCCCTCATGTTGCCTTTCTCCCTCATGGGCCTTGTGGGGGGATGGCCTGAATGACCTCCCCACGCGACCGCCACTGAATGACAGCAGCCTAGTGCTTTTCCCTGCTGGTTATTCGAAGTCGAAACAACTTAAAGGGAATAGTTCACCTTGAAAGTTGTCTTGAAATTCAACCATACGGTGCATCTTGAGCTCAAATACGAGATATGCATTTGGTTTGGACAAGTGATGGATATATGTGGAGAAAGAAGTAAGTTTCTACATATAAGTATTTCACGAGATAATCGTACGATAGCAGGTGGTGCGTTCTGGCTCCGCCAGACGCTGGAACACCCCCCCCCCCAGTCGGGCGAAGGAAATGCAGAGGCCCAGTGGGGCGCGGGTTAACGAGGCGTCGTGATCAGGTACTACGTGTCAGAGAGTGTCCTACCTCCGGCGCCCGTCTGGCCGCGAGCTACTGAAGCTGATGTCGGGGGACCCCGACAAAAATGCAGACTTATCCTGTGTCGAAACTATTTTACGTTGCGAGTTTATTCTTCAGCCATAACAATTTTTCGATCTGCTCTACAAAACTGCTATCTCAGTTCAAAAAACCCCATTGTTAAATGTGAACACCTCCCTTTTAAATATTACGGTTTTTGAGGCTTGAAAATTGTATGCTTCATCGCTGCACAACGATTAAACCAATGCTTGTTTGGTAGCATCTGAGCAAAAAGATTAAAAAAACATTTTCTTTAAAACAAATACTAAAACACTTCCTTCCCTTTGGTAAAAGAAACCCTTTCTTTCTACTTGCATCGTTAACTTTAACCACTAAAATTTTCCATTTATAAAAATATTCTCGCCACATCAGGTGCATTTCACCAAACAATAAGAATGAATATGCATAAGTGGAACGGATGGTTGATGTTTTATGTACTAAAACCAGTAAGACGCCTTAAACGGCGAAGGACGAGCGAGTCCAAATAAATCCGCGTCAATTTATCACCCGTCCAACGGAGTTGTGTCTCTTGCTGCAAAGCATGCATTTGTGAATTATTTTCGCTTGTGTTGTTTTGCCGTCGCAAATAGATCCGAAACTAAATCGATACTTTAAACTAAATAGGTTTTGAAGCGTTATTTTAATTGTTGCAGATTTAAGCTTCATTTAGGCCAAAATTCTTTTGGGTGTGAGGTTATTAGATGGATTTCCTCTCGCGCTTACGCGAAGCGCTATCATTTTTATCTATCTAGCACCCTTTTGGTTTTGAAGCTACGGCGGTGAATGAAGAAATATTATAAAATCGTAATATTAAATATTACATACAGATTTTAACAGTTAAATATTTGGCATGCAAACCTTATTTTGAAATTGCCTATTTTAGAGACGGTACATTGGGCTACAGATTTGGTGTTTTCTCATCGTTTCACGTATAGGTGCTGAGCACATTTAAATTAAAGAACGCTCATTTAAAACTATGAATATTGCGCTTGTAACAGAACCTTTGCCACGTACCACGCGCCGCTGACATCGACACATGGCTTGCATACCCGCCGGGCGGTTCGTTTCTCTACGCATTTTTACGTTTAAATTACTGTGATTTTAAATTAAAAACGTCATTAAATGCTTGAATTTGCGCTTGTAATAGCCAGTAATTGCACGTACGCACGCGCCGCTGAATCGAACATAATACAGCCGGAGCGGCATCGTTTCTCTACGCATTGTGTTGGAACTCGTGTCTTTGCGCTTTTGGTTGCCCGAGATAGAGGTGGTATTGCAACGATTGTTTGCAGTAAATTTTCGTGCGACGGAACAGGGAGTGCACCGTGCGCACGTGCAGTATGACCCAGAGTTTGACCTGTGAAACATTGCCGTCGTGTGTCTCCAGTCCTCACACCAAAATTTAGCTTTATATGTCCAAGCCGTTCCAGCTACAGCAGATAACACTTCTGGACACCACTGGACGCGGAGTGTCACGGCGCCGTGCTGACCCATTTCACGATGAGAAAAAACATGTAAATAATCATAATTCATTGCATGGGGGCTATCATATGGTTGAAAACCGCTTGCTCAATCGGATGCGGGGTTCAAAAGCATATAACTTCTGACCAGCGTCGCTCGGTTCCCGGCCGGGCCCGGCCGGGTCCGGCCGCTTATATGTGAGAAAAATCCGATATTCAATGAGGACTCGCTCCGCGCTTCGCGCTCGCTCGTAATGATGTCTCCATCCTTCGTTAATGTTTGTACTTTTAACCCTCGCCCTGGTTGGGGGCGTCATTTTGACCCCCTGAGGTTTTTCTGGAATAGCGGAAAAACGGCGGCGCACAGCGCCGCCAAATTTTGCATAGCTGTTTGAACATCAATTGGTCACACTTTGTCAACAATTTGACTTCAGGTCATCACAGGTCAGGTCACCAAGTCACGTCAAGTGACCTTGACTTCCAAAATGTTTGTGATCGTGCCAAAGTCACAGTTTTTGTCGGAAAGAGTTTAAACTTGCAGGATTTCATAAGATCATAAGAACCTACCTACAATCCGTGTATCTCGGATTTCTTACACCAGTGACATAAGGTCAGGTCAATTTCCTGACCTCCCCATTATAAGTGAACGGGAAAATAAGCAAATGCTTCCTTTTCAGAGAATATGCATTGGATCAGGCTGATTCTTTCAGAATCATGTCATTTTAGCTCATTCTGGATGACCAAGGTGCAATTGTTGCTCAGTGATATCGTGATATCTACAAGATCATCTGAAGTCATCTGAGTTCATAAGCAATGATTTGCTAATAACTTTTGATAGAATAAATATAGAGACGAGCGGACGACACCACTGTGTTTGTCTTGATTGGCCGCGTCGCCCCATATTCAACATGACCTACCTGGATCACCACATGACCTTGAACTGAGGTCAAATTTTGAAGTTGACCGTACCAGGTCACATGTATTCTTTCAAAGCGTCTCGAGAGACAAAATACGATAGGTGTTTAATACGACTAATCTTTTTTTAGATTAAGGCTATTAAGGAAACAAATTTTACCAAAAATTGCATTTTTTGACCTTTGTGACCATTTGAGCTTAAACTATTGATTCTGCGCTCATTTTAAGGACATTAGTGCGAATTGTATTTCTATGAGCTTCCGATTGGTTCTTTCGTTTGTTTTCTAGCTATCATAGTTTCAGAGATTAATGGGGGTGTTCGAGCAAAGTCCAAAAACTGTGAAATTTGACCTTTGATGACCTCTGGCGACCTCAATATTGGCCTGAGCCAAGAATTATCCTGTAACTTCGAATATTTATGTCAAGAGATTTCGAATGCTTTTTTCCGCCTCTTTCTTTCTCTTTTAATTTTAGAGTTAGAGGAGTCATTTTTTACCCCAACCATGGCGAAGTTGTCTAGGAGGCCCACTAGGGTGCGGGTTAACAGACGATCGAACTGGGTGAATACATTTTGACTCCCAGGGTGACATCGTCGTGAAGGGAGCCAGTGGTTTGAGGATGGGGGCTGCTTGCAGTACTGGAACCGAACCAAAACGTACTGCCGAACTATAAATAAAGCACTTCTCGAAAAATCTGCTCTATTCAGGCCTCCTCAGGGGGTTCTCCTGAATGTCTGAAAGAGCAGCAGAACGTCGCCTGCTGAGAGTGTCCGGTGTCGGACGATGTGGCGACTGCAGGCGCTGTGCTGCGTGTGTCGCCACCCAATCGCGCGCCATTGTTCTCCTTGAGATGTGTTAGCTAAACAAGAGGCACAAAAACAGAGCTGGCGCGCGGCGCCGCACAGCTGAGGGAGGGTGCGGGTGTTGGGAGGGTGCTTGTGCTCGTCTAAAGAGACGCCTGCCGGCTGGTCGGGCCGCATTCTGCCGTGGTCAGTGGATTGTGGACGCCTCGCTGGATGGCATATGTCAGATTATTGCGCGCAGTGTCTGAACAGGGCTGCGATTTAGCCGAGGAAGGAGACGCTAACTGCGAAAGTACGACCCCGTGATCTGTGCTTAACCCGCGCACCGGCGGCAGGCGGATATCCGCCCACCGGACGTTTTTCAGATGTAGCGGGAAAACGGCGGCACGTAGCGCCACCAAATTTTGCACATCTGTTTGGGCATCAATTACCCACACTTTCTCAAAGTTTTGATCTCCTAACTTACAAGGTCACGTCATCAGGTCACATTGAATGACCTGACCTCAAGTCACGTTTTTGAAAGTTTGACATCATGCCGAAGCCACAGTAATGAACCAAACAGTTTGTAACTCAATTGTTGTAATAAGGACATTTGTCTCTTAATTCGTGTAATCTCTGATTTCTTGTATCGGTGACGTGAGTCATGTCAATTTCGTGACTTCATTATAAGTCTATGGGAGAAATTGAAAATGCGAACATCGAGCATATTAGCTAAATTTGGTCAGTTTCATCAACATTTGCTATTTCCTGGGCTAAGCAGAGAAGCATGTTTGTAATTTTCTTCCTGCCTCTATGAGGTCAATCAGCGAAGAGCATACGGTTTTTGTACAATAACTCATCTTCTACGGGTGGTAATGAGTGATAGGGGTTTTCACCATTCTGTTTCTCTATCAACTCTACCAGTGATAAATAAAATCTGGCCTAACTTGGCATTACGTCAGGTCAGTTCAGGTCAATTTTGACTTTGATTAACTAGATCATCCGATAAATGATTATATGTGCGTGATGAGAGAAAAGAGTGGTGGAAACATCTTTTCTAGAATTTATACATAAAGTTATAAGCAAACAGGTTTCCGTGAAATTAAGCATTTTTAACTTTGTTGACTCTGGGGCTGAGTTATTGAACCCTATCTCAAATAGAGGGAACGTTGCGTAAGAATGTTTCAGCGAAATTTCGTCTTTTTATGAATGCTCCTATATACCTATGTTAGTTATGAGCTAGCCCAGATTATGTGAAGCAATGCTCACTAAAACTTGGAAAGTTTTACTGTTTTGACCTTATGACCTCATATTGACCTGATAAAAAAATCATCGGTATTTAATTCTCAAGTACTCGTCACGCCTTCCTAATGCCGTATTTCACTTCTCGCTAGTTGCGCAGTTTTCGAGATCTCTGGGGGGAGGTTTCCGCCCGTCGGTTCTATCATTTGGCTCAGAAATTAACCGCGCGTTGGTGCGCGGGTTAACTTACGTGATTTATATAGCCACGCTGTTCACACTATCGTTACGTTCTAACAATGTGAATCAAGTTATAAAGGGATGCATAAGTAATTTGTATTCACTCATAAGTCGATATGGAGAACTTTAAACTTAGTCATTTTCAAACGAAGTGTGTTTGTAAGCAGTACATTGCTCACAGATGAAGAATTTACACTCCTGGTGCGCGTTTTGGCAACTTAAGATAGACTGCATACTTTACACGCAAAGAAACTGACCGTTCAAGGCGCTTCCAAGCATTCATCATCATTCCTTCATTAAAAACCGTCCTCGGAAGTCCCCACCTCACCACCACCTCACGTTCCACCCTGCTTGCTGTATCGCATCGGACCACGCCTAAGCCGTCGGTACGGCGCGCACGAGGGGTTTGTTTGTTTGCTCGGGCGTACCCCGATAGGCACGTAAACAAATAACTCTGGTCGGCGCGGGTGGAGTCGCCAGCCGTCGAATGGCCGAACAGGCCACCAATCGTCGGTCCGGCGGTGCTGGCGTGGGAAATGGACAGGCCTCCCGCCGGTCGGGTCACGTTCTCGGCACGTTTTTATGCGGCCCCGGAGATCGGTACCCGCCCGCTCCCATTCCTCAGACCGTGCAATATCGGCCCGGGTTTCGGCCGGTAGTGGCGGGCAGTGTGGTTGTGGTTCAAGTACTCTGCGATTCCGTTTCAAATTCGTTTCATATCCGTGTGTGTGACTAGTTGGTACTTAGTAGGACAGTTTGGCAAAGTGACGATTAACAATATCGAACAAATACACGCATCGTTCTGGCAACCCCACTGCTTATCAAACTACAGTGTCATGTTTTGAGCTAACTAACATACATATGTCATATACAACTTTATGAAAACCACTATTATGGTCATCATGATTGTGATCATTACTGAATCGCTATTTCGACTGTGAACGGCCGTAGGCGTACATATGCCTTTGCCAAATTGCCATCACTATCTATTCCTGTCTAGTGCCTATGCCGACGTTGGTTGATGTTCATCCAAACCCTTAATCTCCCGATTAATATGCTGTGTTGGACCTCCTTTGAGCTCCTAACGCTATCACCTAGGTGCCACCCACAGTGAGGGCGGATCGGGGTCCACCCTAACCAGTGCCTTCCTCCCATTCAGAATGGCCCACCGCGACAAGAAAGGCCGATCAGGCCGGGCACAGCTCGTGCCACCCGTCTGTCACGCCTGCCGTAGGTTGGTGCGACTGACGTACGCCAGGGTGGTCCCCTCCATCTACCGCCTGCCGCCCCCGACCGATCACCCGACAACGTCGCCAGGTGACGGCACAGGCAGACAGGTCGAGGACGAGACGGAGACGGAGACGGAGACGGAGACGGAGACGGAGACGGAGACAGAGACAGAGACAGAGACGGAACGGAGACGGAGACGGAGGACAGAGACAGACGACAGAGACAGAGAACGGAGACAGAGACAGAAGACAGGAGACAGACAGAGACAGAAGACGAAGACGGAGACGGAGACGGAGACGGAGACGGAGACAGGACAGAGACCAGAGAGAGACAGAGACAGAAGACGAGGACAGAGACAGAGACAGAACAGACGACAGACGACAGAGAACAGAGACAAGACAGAGACAGAGACAGAGACAAGATGACAGAACAGGAGACAGAGACAGAACAGAGACAGAGACGGAGAGGAGACGGAGACGGAGACAAGACAGGACAGAGACAGAGACGGAGACGGAGACGGAGGCGGAGACGGAGATCGGATGAGAGACGGAGACGAGGACGGAGGACGGAGGGACGGAGGACGAGGACGGAGGACGGAGGACGGAGGACGGAGGACGGAGGACGGAGGACGGAGGACGGAGGACGGAGGACGGAGGACGGAGGACCGAGGACCGAGGACAGAGGACAGAGGACGGAGGTGGATACGGGGACAGGGAAACAGGGCTGATACCGGCATAAACCTGCACGTGTAGAGCTGCTTCTATTCCATTAAAAATCGTCAATACCTATTGAACTAAAATAACTCAAGTCAGGCCTCCTCGCCAAAGTGATGGAAAGCCAAACATTGCCTCTGTTCCGACGAAGCAATACAAGTTCCAACCTCTACTTTCCGATACCGATGGCATTGTTGCAAATAACGCTGATGTTTTTATATAGCTGTTGTCGCCGACTACCTGCACCGCGGAGCAGCATTCGGCACAGCTATCCGTCTCAGAACGGGGCGCTATTGCGACGTGCTGCGCAACCTCCCTCGCAATGTTTCGTCTGCGTTCAGAGCCAGTTGCTGCCGCTGCCGCTGCCGCCGCTACCACTGCCGCTGCTGCCGCCATATCACTGCCGCGCTGCTAGCCGCTGCGTCGCACCACTGCCGCATGCTGCCGCCGCAGCCGCCGCTGCTGCCGCTGCTCGCCGCTGCCGCCGCTGCCGCCGCTGCCGCCGCTGCCGCCGCTGCACGCCGCTGCCGGCCGTGCCGCCGCTGCCGCGCTACCGCCGCTGCCGCCGCTTGCGCCGCTGCCTCCGCTGCCGCCGTTCCGCCGCTGCCGCGCTGCCGCCGCTGCCGCCGCTGCCGCCGCTGCCGCCCGCTGCTGCCGCTTGCGCTGCTACACTGCCGCTGCTTGCCGTGCTGCCGTCTGCCGCTGCTGCCGGCTGCTTGCCGCGTGGCTTGCCGCTGCTGCCGCTGCTGCCGCTCTGCCGCTGCTCCGCTGCTGCCGCTGCGCCGCTGCTGCCCGCTGCTGCCGCTACTGCCGCTGCTGCCGTGCTACCGCTGCTGCGGCTGCCGCCGCTGCCGCCGCTGCGCCGCTGCCGCGCTGCGACCGCTGCGCCGCTAGCCGGGCCGCTGCGCCCGCTGCTGCCGCTGTACTGCCGCTGCTGCGCTGCTGCGCTCTTGCCGGCTGCTGCCGCTGCTTGCCGCTGCTGCCCATGGCTGCCGCTGCGCCGCTGCTGCCGCTGCTGCCGCTGCTGCCGCTGCTGCCGCTGCTGCCGCTTCTGCCGCTGCTGCCGCGGCTGCCGCTGGCTGCCGGCCTTCCGCTGCTCCGCTGCTGCCGCTGCTCCGCTGCTGCCGCTGCTGCCGTGCTTCCGCTGCTTCCGCTGCTCGCAGCGCTGCTGCGTGCTGCCGCTGCTCGCCCGCCTGCGTGCGCTCTAGCGCTTCTGGCCGCTGCTGCCGCTGCTGCCGCTGCCTGCGGCGCTGTTTTGGCTGTAGTAGAGATCGACGGTTGAACAACAGAACGGCCGGCGACCGCCTGCGGCGTTTTTCTGTCGGCTCAGAGAGCGTCGGTCGCCACTTTCGCCGCATTTGCCGCGCTGGATAACTGAAAATAGCCTATTTGTACGGCAGATCGCCGGTCCAAAGAGACGGACGTCCGACGTTAGTGGGATCGTTTTTTAGTTTGCTCTCTGGCAGCGGATGGAGTTGGAGATGGGCGGTGAAAAAGGCGAGATGAGAATTGGAAGCCTTTTCAGCCGAGAGGCTCGTGCAGGATGAATTAATTTGCGGGGAGTTGTTGAGATTTCTGTCGGCAAAGTTTGCAGTCATGTCAGTGGCATCATTTTAATCAAGCTCAGAAGCTGTGTCAGCAGCCACGGCCGTTCTTTAGCTAATTTGTCATCCAGTTTGAAGTTGATTCTAAATCACTCAAGAAAATCAGCAAAACATGGAAAAAGTTAACGTCATGTTGACGCATCTATTGTTATACTTCTGCTGTACCGTTCTACTTTTAATTATCTTAGCTTTCTGCCACTATAAGCTAACGAGTTTTGCAGTGTCTGCATGCGTAAAAAAGTCGGCTCGCGAAGATGAAAGTAAGTCTCCTCCTATCCTCTGATAGCAGCGAGGATTTGCCTGGAACCGCCGGCTAGGGGACCGAAGATGAATGAGTTTTCTAATTAAATCGCGCCGGCGCGGTGGGGTTGCAATATGGCTGCCGGAGGGCTGGGTGACAGGAGTCTCTGCTTGGAGGGACTGCGTTGGTCGGCATTCACGCCGGGAGAGAAGACAGGAGACATTTGTCTCTCTGCTTGTCTTCGTCTCCGGATCTCTGATTGTGCATTCGCTGCACGACAGTAAGTATTTTATTGTGTGGTCCAATGTGATCAGTAAGCGATAGAAGTGCGATACGCTCATCGAAACTAACTCTACACCATAATGTCATCACACCATGTAAATAATACGCATGCATAAATTTCTAAGTTCAGACATCACACAAATCAGTTACGCATTATATTCCCGCAGCATGGCCGTCTCCCCTCACGGCTCACTCAGTGCAAATATTCAGCGCCGAGTGGCATGCTTACGGAAATTATTTATCACTGTGAGATATAGGCCATAATTAGCCCCTAATTACAAACTCCCGGCGGACGCCACGACGGCCGCCGGCAATCTGAACACGTCCTGTCTGCTAACCATCAGCTCTGCAGAGCGACAGAGCGCCCCGCCCAATCTGACCTCAGCTGACCTTCCAGAGGGCGCCACCGCCATGGGGATGCCCCGGGGGCGGTTCTGCGGGATAAGCGACGCGACGCCGCCAGCTGCTCCACGTTTTTTTCCGGAGCGGCCTAGGCCCTAGAGCCATATTCCGGGGGGGGGGGGGGGCAAATTACATCTGCAATTTTGCCAGTATCAAGAGCCTATATTACGTTAAAGGGAATAGTTCCCTTTAACAATAGGTTTTGAGTTGTGAGATAGCCAAGTTGTGGCGCTCATGTCGAAAATGACTTGTGACGCTTTCACATTTTCCAAGAACTCTTAATTATTTAGATATTAACAGTCTAAAAGTCGGGACCAGTATACCCGAGGTAACTCAATCGCTGATTGGCTGATTTTGGCGAAGTTGACGTAATTGATTTGAACGCACAGAATCGAGTAAGACTTGGGGAAAGTGTCGTAAGTGCTGGACAACCACTGTTCAGTACCTCATTCTTTTTACTGCAAGAATGAATTTGTCAAGGTAATGCTATGCATAGTGTTTTGATGTTATAAATCTTCTATAAAACATTTCTAAACACTTCTTGAGCGATATGGTAGCAGTTCAGCCCTGGCCTGAACGTTCCCAGCTCGCGTACAAATGGATTGACTTGTCCCCTCCCCACTCACGAACCCACCTCGCACCAGTACGCGCAGTTGCCGCTGTTTGTTGCCGCCCGCGGCGCAGCCGCCCGCATTGACCAGTTGTGACACATAAAATCCCAGACAGCCCGCCCCAGAGCACGGAACTAGTGAGCGACGATGGGGACCACACTTTTCATTTCATAGTAAATCTAATAGGACGAATGAACCTACTTAAAAGCACAGTACTGTTGATGGTTTCAAGCGTTGTATTTTCCGGATCTTTCAAACAAATACGTGGGAGATACCACCATGTATACGACACGATCCCTTATAAATACATGACGTTGGTGACTCTTCAAGCCAGCTGATTTCGCATTACTTTGAAAAAAAATCATGACATTATCACCAAATAATTGGACATTTTAATTTTGCTCGTTTTCGCGTAATATAGGTTTCTTTGACTTACTAGTAATATTGATACTTAATTTCCTCATGCTTACTCTTATTCATTTCTGAACTTTTTCTTCCGTTTTTTCAAGAGTGAAACTATTCCCTTTTAAGTGTTTCGTATTCAAATGAAAAGCTAAAATTCTATCTGCGTTTAACCCGCGCACTGCAGGGGGTGGTTGAATTTCCGCCACCCCCTCAGGTTTTTCAGGAGTAGCGCAAAAAACGGCGTATTGCCGCAGCGCCGCACAAAATTTTGTAACTGTTTGGGCATCAATTACCACACTTCGAAAAGTTTTGACTTGAGGTCACATCTCAGGTTCAGGGTCACAAAGTCCATGTCAGGTACCTTCAAAAAATGTTTGCGTTCGTGCCAAAGCCACAGTCTTTTTTTGAAAAGTTTGAAACTTGCAGGATTTTCATAAGAATATAGTACCTACCAATCTTTTATCATCGGATTTTCGCATCGATTGACCAAGTCAGGTCAATTCCTGACCTCCCATAATATAATGAATGGAGAAATAACAAATGCTTCCCTTTCAGAGAAAAATATGCATTGGACAGGCTTTTTTCTTTCAGAATCGATGCTATTTTGCTCTCTAAATGATACAAGGTGCCATTTGCTTAGTGATTTCTACAAGGTCATCTGAGGTCTGCTGAGGTCATCAGGCAAATGATTTGCTCAATTAACTCTTGATAGAAAAGAGATAGAGACGAATTAGTTGACCCAATGGTTTCTTTCTCAGTACTTGGACCGCGGTATCCCATATGCAACATGACTACCTGGTCACCAAATGACCTTGACCTGAGGTCAATTTTTGAAGTTGATCTTACCAAGTCACCGAAATATATGTTTCCCAAAGCGCATCAATGAGACAAACAGATGGCGACCGTCAAAAGGTTTTCCTAACTTTCTTAGGTGCATGCTATTCACGAAAAAACTGTTTTTGCTTAAAACAGTATATTGACCTTTCATGACCTTCTTGGAGCCTAAAACTAGTTAGATCTAAGCTCCATTTGACACTAGGTGCGATTTAAAATTTAAAGCTATCGATTGCCTCTCTAAATTTTGATCCTAGCATCATGTTTCCAAGATAATCGGGAGGTTTCTAGAAAGAGTCCTAAGAGCCTTAAAACCGGAAACATCGACCTTTGGTGACTACTGGTGACCTCAATTGTGCCCTGATTTAAGAAAGACTGAAAATACTTTTCGATCGAGCTGATAGACTTATCCAAATGCCGTTTTTCGACTTGTCGACTACGTTGCCGTAGTTTTGGAGATCTCAACGCGGGGGGGGGCGGAAAATCAACCCCCCCCTGCATTCAGTGTTTCGGCCGCGACCCCCTGCAGTGCGCGGGTTAAGTATTCCGTTCAAAGTTAAAAGCTAGAAAAACGCACAGTTACATTCAATATAAATATATACGCATACTACAGTACATACAGTTATACACTTGTGAAACGGTGTTCAGTGTTTGATGGAGCCGAGTGCATATTGCGGCAAAGGAGGGCGATTGTCTCCGGCTCCGGCACCCCGGCAGACCTTGTTGTGGGGTGTAATAGCTGGGAAAAATCCTAAATAATAAAAAAGCGCCTATCGCAAAGGGGAAAAATCTGCGCATAAAGCCAAAATTGCGCTAGGCAATTTTTTGTATATTTCATTAGCTAATCGTGTTTTTAGAAGAAAGTCGAAGACAAGTTGTAGCAATTTTGAATGATCGTTCCCGAGCAATGTGGGCAAATTGAAAGGAATGCGGTTCTGTTGAGTGTAATTGGTAATTTGTTGACGCTTGTTGTTGTGTTTAGGGCAGTCGATAAGAAAGTGTTTGATGGTGTATCGCGGAAAATCTGAGCAGTGTTGGCAAGTTGTAGGCAAAGTATGGTTGAAAATAAATGAGTGTGTCAGTCTCGTGTGTCCGATTCGAAGTCGCGCAAGTATAATTTCCTTTTCTCTGCAGTCTTGATGATTTGTTGTGTAATGAGAAATGATTGGTTTAAATGAGTGGAAATGGTAATGCGGATCAGCATCCCATTCCCGCTGCCTCAATTTGGTAAATTGCTGGTGTATGTGTTTGAAAATGTCTGTTAGAGGGCTTGGTATAATATTTTCCGGAGGAAGAGCTAGACTTAATTTCGCAAGTCTGTCCGCTTCGTTGTTGCCTCCGATTCCGGAGTGTCCCGGAAATCGGAATCCAGGAACTGTTTTTTATGTTATTTCTCTTGGGTAAAATTATTAGTGTTCAAATTATAAAATTGGTGTTTTGTGTAGTTGTGGGTGAGAGGGATACCAATTGACGGATTGAGCTCCGTGCAATATAACGAACTGTATATAATAATTTTATCTTCTTTATATTTAGATGAATTGCAAGTAAAAATGCAGACAATTTCACTGTAAACGCTAGTTAATGTCTGGTAATGGATGCTCTTTTATTGATGTTTATCGTGGGAGGTGTACCCTCACCGGTACACTGTTCACGTCTTATGGAGCGGTACGTCACCCGGAGATACCACCACGCGGAGACGAGACTGCAGGCAGAGATGGAGACGTGGAAACTTCGGCCACCCAACTCTGCTGGTGATGTGGTGTCAGGTTGGTGAGAGTCGCGGTCCACTGGAAAGTTATATAAGTAGCAAACTGTGGTTTGTATTTTTTTTATTCTACATTATGAGCCTCGAAAAAGCGCTATCCTACATAAGATAAGTAGCGAACTGCAAACCTATACTCTATTCCCCTTTGAATTTGAATACAAACGAATCAAACTAGTTCATTTAGAGCTTTGGATTGCTTATTTACAGCCAAAGTGTTTATACACAGCTGCTGGAGCGAATTGCTCCACTTATCTGTCGCCACAGCTCATTAACTATGCCCATCTACCGTAATGTTGTCTCTCGAATAAGTCGGTGCCGGCGGAACATCAGCTTCAGCCTTCGTCACAGCAGCTCGGGCAGTTTGGCTGTCTCAGCTCGGGTAGTTTGGCTGTCTCAGCTCGGGCAGTATGGCTGTCTCAGCTCGGGCAGTATGGCTAGTCTCAAGCTGGGCCAGTATGGCTGTCTCAGCTCGGGCAGTATGGCTGTCTCAGCTCGGGCAGTATGACTGTCTTGGGCTCTGGCAGTATGGCTATCTCAGCTCGGGCAGTATGGCTGTCTCAGCTCGGGCAGTATGGCTGTCTCAGCTCGGGCAGTATGAAGCTGATCTCACCTCGGGCAGATATGACTGTACATCAGCTCGGGCAGTTTGGCTGTCTCAGCTCGGGGTGTTTGGCTGTCTCAGCTCGGGCAGTATGGCTGTCTCAGCTCGGCAGTATAGGCTGTCTCAGTTCGGGCAGTATGGTGCTACAAGACTCAGGGAGTTGGCTGCCTCGCTCGGGCTAGTTTGCTGTTCAGCTTCGGGCAGTATTTGGCTGTCTCAGCGTACAGGGCAGTTTGGCTGTTCCTCAGCTCGGGCGTATGGGTGATACTCAGCTCGGGCAGTTTTGGCTGTCCTAGTCTCGGGCAGTATGGCTGTCTCAGCTCGAAGCAGATATGACTTGTCTAGCTCGGGCGTATGAGCTGTCTCAGCTCGGGCAGTAAATGGGCTTGTCTCAGCTCGGGCAGTATGGCTGTCTCAGCTCGAGCAGTAATGAAACTAGTACTCAGCTCGGGCAGTATGAAGACTGTCCTCAGCTCGGGCGTAATGGCTGTCTCAGCTCGGGCAGTATGGCTGTCTCAGCATTCGGGCAGTAATTGCTGATTCTCAGCTCGGGCAGTATTGCTGCTCAAGCTCGGGCAGTTGACTGTCTCAAGCTCGGGCAGTAATGGTGTCTCAGCTCGGGAAGTATGGCTGTCCTCAGCCGGGCCAGTATGACTGTCAATCAGCTCGGGGCAGTATGCGCTGTCTCAAGCTGGGCACGTTTGGCTGTCTCAGCTCGGGCAGTAATGAGCTGTTTGGGCTTCTGGCAGTATGACGTCTTCAGCTCGAGGAGTATAGGCTGTCTCAGCTAGGAGCAAAGTATGATGTCTCAAGCTCGGGCGTATGGCTGATACAGCCTCGGGCAGTATGGCTGTCTCAGCTCGGGCAGTATGGCTGTCTCAGCTTGGGCAGTTTGGCTGTCTAAGCTCGGGCAGTTTGGCTGTCTCAGCTCGGGGCAGTATGGCTGTCTCAAGCTCGGCAGTATGCTGTCTCAGCTCGGGCAGTATGGCTGTCTAGCTCGGCGCAGTAATGACATGTTCAGCTCGAGAGCAGTAATGGCTGTCTCAGCTCGGGCATTTGGCTGTCTCAGCTCGGGTAGTAATTGGCTGTTCAGCTCGGGCAAGTATGATGTCTCAGCTCGGGCGTATGGCTGTCTCAGCTCGGGCAATATGGCTGTCTCAGCTCGGGCAGTAATATGCTGTCTCGTCGGGCAGTATGGGTTGTCTCAGCTCGGGCAAGTAATGCTGTCTCAGCTCGGGAGTATGGCTGTCTGACAGAAGCTCGGAGCACAGTTATTAGCTGTCTCAGCTCGGCAGTAATAGGTTGTCTCAGACTCGGGCAGTATGGCCTGTCTCAGCTCGGGCAGTATGGCTGTTCAGCTCGGGCAGTATGACTGGTCTCAGACTTCGGCAGTATGGCTGTCTCAGCTCGGGCAGTATGGCTAGAGTCTCAGCTCGGGCAGTTATGACTGTCTAGCTCGGCAGTATGGCTGTCCTCAGCCTCGGCCAGTAATGGCTGTCGTCAGCTCGGGCAGTATGAGACTGTCTCAGCTGCGGCAGTAATGGCTGTCTTGGGCTCTGGCAGTAATGACTGTCTCAGTCGGGCAGATATAACTTGTTCTCAGCTCGGGAGATAGTGCTGTCTCGCTCGGGCAGTAGGCTGTCTCAGCTCGGGCAGTTGGCTTCTCAGCTCGGGCAGTATGGTGTCTCAGTCGGGCTAGTTGCGCTCGTCTCAGCTCGGGCAAGTAACGCTGCCTCAGCTCGGGCAGTAAAATGGCTGTCTCAGCTCGGGCAGTATGGCTGATCCAGACTCGGGCGTATGCTGTCTCAGCTCGGGGCAAAGTTTGGACTTCGTAAGCTCGGGCAAGTTTGGCTGTCTCAGCTCGCGGCAGTATGGCTTGTCTCAGCTCGGGCAGTATGGACTAGTTTCTTGGGCTCTGGGCAGTACTGGCTGTCTTGGGGCGTCTGGCAGTATGGGTCTCAGCTCGGGCAGTATGGCTGTTCTTGGGCTCTGGCAGTATGACTGTCTCAGCTCGGCAGTATGACTGTCTCAGCTCCGGGCAGTATGGCTTGTCTCAGCTCGGAGCCAGTATGGCCTTGTCTCAGCTCGCGGAGTATGGCCTGTCTCAGCTCGGCGCAGTTTGGCTGTCTCAGCTTGGGCAATAGGCTTGTCCTTGGAGCTCTGGCAAGCATGACTGTCTACACTCGGGCAGTTTGGCTGTCTCACAGCTCGGGCAGTTGGCTTGTCTAGTCGGAGCAGTATGGCTGTCTCAGCTCGGGCAGTATGGCTGTCTCAGCTCGGGCAGTATGGCTGTCTCAGCTCAGGCAGTATGGCTGTCTCAGCTCGGGCAGTATGGCTGTCTCAGCTCGGGCAGTATGGCTGTCTCAGCTCGGGCAGAATGACTGTCTTTTGGCTCTGGCAATGACTGTCCTCAGCTCGGGGCAGTATTGGCTGTCTCAGCTCGGAGCAAGTATGCTGTCTCAGCTCGGGCAAGTAAATGGCTGTCTCAGCTCGGGCAATATGACTTGTCCTCAGCTCGGCTAGTAATGGCTTGTCTTGAGGCTCTGGCAGTAAGAACTAGTATAAATCAAAGCTCGGGGCAGTATAGACTGTCTAGCTCGGGCAGTATGACTGTCTTGGGCTCATGGCAGTATGACTGTTCTCAGCTCGGGCAGTATGACTGTCTAGCTCGGGCAGTATGGCTGTTCTCACTCGGGCAGTATGACTGTCCTCAGCTCGGAAAGTATAGCTGTCTTGGCTCTGGCAGTTATGACTGTCCTCAGCTCGGGCAGTAGGCAGATCTCAGGCCTCGGCAGTAATGGCTGTTCTCGCTCGGGCAGCATGGCTGTCTCAGCTCGGGACAGTATGATGTCTCAGCCTCGGGCAGTAATGGCTGTCTGGGCTCTGGCAGTATGACTGTCTCAGCTCGGGCAAGTCAGACTGTCTCAAGCTTCAGGGCAGTAATGGCTGTCTCAGCTCGGGCAGTAATGACTGTCCTCAGCTCGGGCAGTAATGGCTGTCTTGGCTCTGGCAGTATGACTGTCTCAGCTCGGGCAGTATGGCTGGTCCTCAGCTCGGGCAGTAAATGCGCTGTCTCAGCTCGGGCAGTATGGCTGTCTCAGCTCGGGCAGTATGACTGTCTCAGCTCGGGCAGTATGGCTGTCTCAGCTCGGGCAGTATGGCTGTCTCAGCTCAGGTAGTTTGGCAGTATGGCTGTCTCAGCTCGGGCAGCATGGCTGTCTCAGCTCGGGCAGTATGGTTGTCTAAGCTCGGGCAGTATGGTTGTCTCAGCTCGGGCAGTATGGCTGTGCCGCCGTCGGATCCAGCTGAACGCTTCTGGTGCTCAATAGCTTTACACCCAGGCTGATCCGGGCTGAGGGAGGCCGTCCGGCGCTCTGAGTGGCCCCCATCCGCCCAGCCCAGGAAGTTTCAATAAGTCCAGAGGCCATCTCAACAACGGCGGGCTGCCGGCTCTTGGCCAGGCGCCAGGAAGGCGCGTGCCAGCAAAAACGAGCCGAAATTCGACCGCTGAAAGTTGGGTACCGATGACTCCGAAGGGAGGGGATGTTTTGAGCCTCGGCCAGCCATCACTCAATGTTTGTGGGCAGAGTGGACAGGCAGGCTTGAACAGGCAGTCGTCACATCTGAAATCATTTGGCTATGCCCTTATCCACGAGGGACAATGGGCATGTGGGTTATCTAATTCCGTTGGGGCACAATTGACTTTGATCCGCTGCAAATGCAGCGTGTATGTGGGTTGTGTAGTGCAGTATGTCTAATGTCCATTGCATTAATATAGATTGAGCATTGTGCTTGCCGCTAACGTAACTCAATGAGCAGAGCAGAGTTTTGTTAAAACCCAGGCAATGTTTGAAACATGCAGGTAGTATCTCATGGGACGGCGACATGAGTCTAACTTTGCCTAACGTAATTTGTGCCATCAGTGATAATGCGTGCCTACATAGTTCAATAACAGAGGAGAGGAGGGTGCCCAACTTTGCATGTTATTAGAAGCGATTAACGTTTACTTCTGGATGAAAAATAGCTAAGTTACGATTTATACATTGGAACCGCAATAGCGTATACGTGACACTGACAAATTGAATAAAGACATAAAACTGCAATGCAAAAAATGGCAATGCAAGAGATTGACGATTATATATGCGTAAGTTTTATATTTAATTTGAGCATTTTGTGCAACAGAATGTCACACCACAATTTTAATCGTGTTTGTAAATGTGCTAAAAAATGGTTAACATTATTTGTAACACCTTACTCAAACATGACTAAATTTATCTTCCAAAAAATGTTGTTTTTATTAAGTTACCAATTAAGTGCACAAAGCGGTGCAAGCTTAGACATTGCCACTTACTATTTTCCATTTACCCGTGTGCCAGTTGTGTTAAGCTCTATAAGTAAATCTAATCGGATAATGCTTGTGGATCTTTATTGGATCCCCCATACACCATGACCAAATAATCGTGCAACTCGATCAACATCAGCGTTCATCACATTTGCGGTCACATAACTCCAAAGAGAGAGACGAAGATGAGAGAGACGAGATGGAGAGAGAGGAGAAGAGAGAGAGAGACAGAGAGAGAGAGAGAGAGAGAGCTTGTTGCGGTTCCGACTCACTCTCCTTTGGTCCCGAGCGTTCGGTCTGCTTCGGTGTTAGCTGTTCACCTCTCATCAGAATGGTCTGCAGTGGCGCTGACTGTAAACATGGCCGATGACGTCAGCAAAAGAGACATTTTGTCACGTCTTCCCAATACTAAATGTTTTTCCAATAACTCCTGTATATTATATCCTGTACTGAATTGACTCGATCGAGTGGCTCAATCAGTGCATATTTCAGTGCACAACAATTGACACGGATTATTTTATTCATGAAGAAGAGGATACACTTGATCGTTAGGATTATTTCCAAGTTCAATGCTTAAGAACTTGCTAAGCTCAATTAAATATAGATAGTTCACAACAAGTAAAATATATATATATATATATATATAATATATATATATAGTATATATATATATAAAATACTTATATATATATATTATATATGTATATATTATATATATATATAGTATATATATGTATTTATAAATTATATATATATATATATATATGGTTAATTATTGAATAAATATAATAATTATAATATATTTACTGATGTCCGAACCAGTCCGTCACGCCCATTCTCGTGGTGGGACGAGCTAAAATTGTATGTGCATGTCTTGCACCTCTGGTGAGCTATGACTATGTCCCTCCCCAGTCCCCATAGAACACAATGGTCTGAAGATACACTAACGGGTCAATGCCCCCCACCCTCTCCCCACCCTCCGCGGTGGCTGTCGTCGAGTCAAGGGCACCACGACAGCACGGCACGCGACGCAACAAGTCACGTCACGGAAAGATGGCTAGGGACACGTGCTGGGAAGAACAGAGCATCGGGTGCTATTGTTTGAGTTGTTATTTTTAGATGTTCAAGCTGGTTTGAGATTCAGTGAGCTGATGTCTGATTTATATCATGAGGTTGAATAATGTGTTCCTAAAATTGCACAAAGTTACAACTTACATGATACATCATACCAAATACATCGTGTTCAAAAGCATTCCTCAATATTGTACTCCTAACATAAGCATTACAATAATGGCTAAGAACTTTACATGATTAAGTAATAAATTGTAATGAATGCCCAAATAATACACTATATCATATTCATCAAATGAAGTCATATTGATTAAAACCATATGCATCCTTACATCGTATGATAATCCCGAAAATGGCATTCAATTTAAAGGAAAATAATAACATTTTATTTTTAAGGAACAATTTATAAGGCTTCCTTTATGACAGTACAATGATTTAAATTCAATTTAAGAATGAAATACAATGGGGTGGGGGACAGGTAGTGGGTTTTCACGCCTAAAAAAATCATCATATTTTTCTCGTTTTTTTCAATATATGTATTACACATATCTTAGACCACCTTCCGTCATAAAACTTTGTCCTAACTTCCGAATTGTATTTTTTACATTCTTGATGTATTTTCGTGACGACACGAAAACAGCTCGGAAGCGAATAAATGCCGATTTCCCGAAAGAAGTGCCCTGTTTGAATGTCCACGTGCCGCATACTCTATTAGTCTGCATAGTGGATTCACGTTTTTATAACGATTAACGCGCAGAAGATGTCGCATCAGCGTCATTTTCGGTCATAATTTTGGTGTGTTTTCGTGACGTTTTAACTACAAGGACATGAGCTTAAGTGGTTTTGTTTTTAATAATTTCTGAGCTCATTTTGAATTTGTATTAACTTTTGTTTAAATTTACATGATTTCAAATTATGCTTGTTTTTATGTACCCAAAACATTGGTACCTTCCAAAATTGTCCCCAACCCCATGCTTCCCTTATTCAATATGGTAAGTTTTTACAAATAAAAAGCAAGTACATATACTGCTTTCGAAACTCCTAAGCAGTGTTTTCCATCACTATTTGAAGCGCGCCATATCTGGCGCCGGTGTTTCAAATTTGTGCAACCCAAGAAATGTCCCTGAAACAAATCGCCAACACTTAAATGGCCGTCGTTGGTTGCCAAGTTGATTTTCCGATGAAACTGCCAATGTCGATTTTTGTTCTTTGTCGATTTTTGGGAGAAAACAATTTATTCGCAATGATAATATAAACCATAGTGTTGTATACAGCCAGATACAAAGTAATTCAAAGCTTGTAATGCTGACAATTTATGAAACAATTTCGAAACCAGTATACAGCTAGGCCGTCATAGGGGCCAAGTTAAGCTGCTAATTTGATTTATTTGTTTTTTCAATGTCTATCAAATGTATAGGATCGACGGTCATATCATCGAAACAAGCAGGATTCAAAATATATTTTTCACTCCATTGCGTAAGAAAACAATACGGGAAAACACCACAGTTTGATGAGATTAAAAAGTACTTGCATTGCAAGCAGCTTACAAGTACCGGTCATTGAAAGTGTGGAACGCTTATCAACTTTAACTTGAAATATATTTCGGTGGGAATATTTGTAGGTAAAATTTAATCAATTACAATATATTTTCTGTCTCGTTTATCGTTTTCAAATAATAACTCCATTTGTGTTGAAAAAGACGATTATTTCCCATTAACTAAACAAGTAGGAATACATTCTCAACTAGGAAATAAACTGCAACAAGTTTGCATGCAGCCTCATCATTATTTAGCATATCCTGATCAAACTATGTGACAAA
>VOPJ01004558.1:0-23906 GCA_014673585.1 Semibalanus balanoides
CCGGTGCAGGCACCTTACTGCGCGTGCGCCGGCTCATTGTTTTACCCAATATTTAGCCGCACCCCTGCCATGGTAACGGCGGAGGCCGACGACTCGTAGGGTCGGTGAGGGTTGCGGCACCATCTGGCAATGTGACCGTGCCGACCGCAGCTGTAACATGAGAGGTCGGATGCAGAGCAGCGAACCGAGCGGCCGTGTCGGTCACCGCAGTCACGGCAGGCGGCGGGCGGCGCTCCGGGGCGGCGCCCGGCTGCGGCGCAGTGGCACCGGCCCCCAACAGACGTCGGGGAGGGGTGGGGCTGGGTGACTGAAATCTGACTCCGCGGCTGCTCTGTGACCAGCCTTTTCTGAGCGGCAGATCTGGGTGGCCTGTTGCAGCGACAAAAGCGGTACCGCGCACAGACGCTTGATCGCGACGGGGTCACGCAGGCCAACCACAATCCGGTCACGGATGAGGGAGTCTCTGCAGGTGTCACAGAACCCACCTTTGAACCACGTCGGATCGAATGATGAAGAAATAACCCAGATCGGTCACATAGTTTCTTAGATCAGCAGTGTCTGGTCATTGTCCCCGACAAGCGGCTAGTCGCAGCTCTATTCCAATGACGTCATCGGTTGGGATGTCAGTGGATGTCGGTGGGGTTGTAAATGATACATATCTGACGCAGCTCATACATAAGAAAGCCCCACGCGATGTTTACATTTAGTTCTAACCAAGGTCTGTATAAATATGTATAAGTATGTATAAGTTCTAACTTGATATAAGCATTCTGCATGATTGCACACTAGGGTAGGTCATATTAATGAATTATTTTTCCGGAAAAATGGCGTAGTATATTTTTTTGCCTTCCGGTATAAGAGTCATGGAAATTATTTTCAAAAAAATTTAGCTCAAATTTTGGGTGAGCAAAATCGCACTTGAAAATGTGAAAAATTATAAAAATTGTAATTTCTTAGCCTGTTCTTGGAGCAATAATTACCTGTCTAAAAACGATTCGCGTCATTGGATATAACGTCTTTAGTGCCCAAAAGCATCGTTCTATTGTTTAATTTTTTAATTTGGAAATTTTTTATCTGTGTAAAATTGTCCATGATAAAAGCTATTTTTTTAAATGTCAACAAATGTACAATTTTCCGAATGGCTGTTCTGCAGCTTGTTAAAGCTTGATAATTGAGATAAAGTATCGGTAATTAATTATATTTTTCAAGTGTTGACTGCAGATACTAAACTGTAAGCACTAAAGCCAATGTCATGGACAGAGGGGGGGGGGGTGTTCCAACCACACCGGCTGTTTTAAAGGCCCACACATCTGTGCTGCTTACAATGCTCTCTATTCCTGTTCGCAGCCCTTTGGATTGTACATAGCCACAGGGATGAGATCCTGGGGGTGGTGAGGGGGGCATACCCCCTGGTCCCCTGATGTTTAAGACTTTGGGCGGTTCTAACTAGAAACTTAAAGAGACTGGGTGCCTTTTCATCAAAAGAAAGCGGAGGGTCATAGATCAGAATGGGCCCTACACATGCCAAAGGGATTTATTTAAACCGAGTTAGCCGTCTTCAAGTCGGCATGGGTGATCCATGCCGACTTAAGGAGATCTGAGGAGGACCTCGGTTGGCCAGAGGCCCCTCGGTCGTCTTGAGATAGCACTTAGCCGGCCTGAGAGGGCCCAGCGTCTGCCTAGGGCTCACAGGTTTTCCTGAGGGTCCATAGTCGGCCTAAGGGGCCGACGGTCTGCTTGAAGGGACCCACAGTCGACCTGAGGGGCCATCGGTCGCCTAATATGGCCTTAGTCGGTCTTAGATAGCTGCCGTCCATCCTGAGAGGTCCTCGTCCGACCTGAGAGGCTTACAATAGGTTTGGGGGTCCCTTGCTCGGCCTTAGATTGCCCTCACAGTCGGCTTGAGGGACACTTGGTCAGCTTGGGGCTCTTGGTTGGCCTGAGGGGCCTACGTCGACTTGAATGAGCCCTCGATCGGCCTTGCAAAACCCTCAGTGGGCCTGAGGTTCCTCAGTCCACTTGGAGTGCTCTTGGTCGGTTTGAGGGGCCCTTTGTCGGCCTGAAGGAGAACTGTTGGCCTGAGGGTCTGAGGGTCTGAGTGTTTGTCGGCCGGAGGGTTCCTGGTCTGGTCCGAAGCACATTTTTAAGACCTGCTCATGCCTCATGCCCACTGAGATGGCCCTATGCCAGTCTGAGTGGACCCTCTCAATCCGAATGGGCGGTTTATCCTCGTGGATAGGCTGCACGGGAATGTTCCGGTTTAAGACTGACCTCTCAGACGTCTTTGAGAGTGATGATGTTGGCACAAAAAGTAGATTCGTTATGCTGTAAATATTCAGCACCATCCAGCAGGAGGTTCCTATAGAGACCATCAGTCGCCTGACAGGCTCGCCACCGGTCTGAGGGGCCTGTTTGGTCCTGCATTCACTAGGGCTTTTCTAGTTATCTTACTCCACAGTTTTACCTCTGTGAGTAAAGTACCTCCAGCCGGCCCTCTGATTCTGACTATATATTATTGGATATGATTATCTCATTCTTCCTACTCGGCTGGGAAAACTGGCAATTTGCCGTGTGCGCTCAAGCGAAATACTGCAATATGTATGAGATAGTTTTTTGCCTCGCTGAAATAATACAGCTTGAATCTCTTTACTTTCTCTTCGCTCATATCAACTTCTTCCGCACTTGAGATCCCTTCCCGTCCTGGTCAGCACTTTTCCTTTAGCACGCCCCCTCCCGCACCCCCGAGCTCAACACTTCGGCCCCCAATTGCAACTTCCGGGGGCCGCCGTTGTCATTGCGGGGTCCCTGTCTCTGGTCGAGCCCCTTAAGATGGACCCCAGATCTCAGAACGATTTCTAGGCTGTTCAGCGGTTTGTGTATCGATTCTTGAATCTAAAGTTCTTTAGAATGGAAATATGGTGCAGTCGATCACGGACACTACCATTGCACATCTTATGCGACAATTTGACAACAATTAGACATAGTGTATCACCACGTGGGTGTCATAATTACTGTTTTTGTCACCGACAGTCTATACTTCTCCGCTATGGTGTACTATGCCCATGGAAAAAGAAACAATGCACGAACTAAATCGTCTAATTCTTTCTCCTTCTTGCAAAACGTCTCGGAAAAATGTCATTCTGAAGCTGCTCATGACATTGCTTTAAATATTGCGAGTTTTTACCCTTTTTAATGCAATTTGCAAGCATGGAAAACCAAACAAAAACAAAAACTAAATATGCTGAAGTTTGCAATTGCTATCGGACCAAATTCCACTCGGAGAATTCAGTTGACAATACCACAGCCCAAGCCCGGCCAACACATCAACCACCTCAACGACATTTATCTTCTCTTCAATTTGTTTTTTCAGCCGGGGCAATATTGTGATATTTGTGCAAGTATTTGCTCATCTTCAAGTGCAATTTGCTCACTCAAAATTTGAGCTAAATTTTTATCAAAAGTGTTTCCGTGACACTTATACCCAAAGGCAAAAAAATATACTACGACATTTTTCCGGAAAAATATTTCGTCATATTACCCCCTTCTATGACCTACCCTATTGCACACATTTGTAATGTAGCGGAAGTTTGTACGATTTGTACATGCAAATTGCAATAACTGAGACTGATTGGTTACGGTCGAATGAGCCGATTGCCGGGAGATAAAAGTTATTTTGTTTGGCAGTAGACTGGTTATTGATTTGACTCTGATTGAATCGATTGGAGTCGTTCAATCGAAATCCCTTGAATCGAAACAGATTTGTTTCACAGTCCGATCTTTTGGTTCATGAATCGTGATCGAATCAAAACCTGCATAGAAACAAGGCGGATGAATCATCATATTGCTCAATGTTGTCTTAAATGATTATCCAAGGCAATATATATGATGAATCAAACATGAATGAATTAAAATGGCTTCCATTTAAAAGGCAGGGCTCTGGCGTGGATCCGCTCGTTTTTGTCCGACAGACGCCAGAAGTTTGTATGTTAACGGTCGCTCTTCTGACTTGGATATGCTTGACGTCCGGAACCCCGAGGCAGCGAATTCGCCTCTAGCTATTTGCATTTTAGTTAATGATTTACCGCTGCTCAATGTCTACAAACTGCTTTACTTCACGGACGACGTTTAAACTCACCATTGTTAAACTTTACGTCGGCGATGTTGACAGCCTGCGCGCTGATCTTAGACGCCTGGAACAGTGGTCGGCGGATTGGCATTTATATGCATCAAAGTGTCAATCGTTTACCATTTCTCTCAAACGTTCACCCATCAGGAATACGTACTTCATCCACGACGAGGCCTTGAAACATGTAGATTGTAGAAACCGTGAGAGATTTAGGCGTTGTCCTTGATGGCAAACTTACATTTCAGTCTCATATAGACAGCATTGTTTGTCAAGCCAACCGGGCTCTGGGTGTCATGATACGTTCCTTTCAGTCGGGTCATATAACCAAATTTAACCAAGGAGCAATGATAGCAGCATATTGTGCAAATGTAAAATCTGTTTTAGAGTATTGTAGTGTTGTGTGGGGTGGAGCGGCCAAGTCTCATACAGACCGTTATAGAAAACGAGTTCCAACATATAATATTGTTATGTTGGTTCGCATCCCATGTGTGTTCTGGTGCCCCAAGACTCGTACAGTCACAGCGTCGCCTTCAATTTCTTACTTTTTCTCTCTTGTTTACACTGAGGTGGCGAGGCGAGTCAGTACGATTTTATGTTTTTGCACGTATTTTTACGAACAATAATTGACTCGAGCCTTTGCGGTTCGTACTCGGCTTGGCCGTTCCGATGCCGTCCCACCCGGCGCTCACTCTGTTATGCAGTCCCATATGCC
Source organism: Semibalanus balanoides (assembly GCA_014673585.1). NCBI lineage: Eukaryota > Metazoa > Arthropoda > Thecostraca > Balanomorpha > Balanidae > Semibalanus > Semibalanus balanoides. The sequence goes on from VOPJ01004558.1 coordinate 4,839, forward strand.
TCAGAGTTGAGACATGTTAAAAGGGGTATGAGTTCTCGTGACTGCACGAGTCGCACAACAACCAGTTTTATACCGTGTTGAAGTTACATATTCATGATTCGTTCATTGCATTCAAGTCTCGTTCAGGAGATATTGTTGAAAATGTTAGTCATCCCGGTGTCTGAGGCGAATGTCCGGAATGTGGCATGGCATTTTTTTTTTTTTTTTATTTGCTCTATACATGTTAACATTGTACTGTAACGTTATATATATGATTACGTCTCTGACTTTCAACCGTAAATGGGTCTGTCCCGTGGTGATGTATTGAATAATGAAATAAATAAATTAACTTATTCATTTTGATTCTTTGAATCAAAAATAATCCTTTTTCAAAATGGTTATTCATGAATCAAATGTTGATTGAATTATATATATTTCAAAATGAATTGTTATTGAATTGTTCCCAAAAATTTGAAATCAATAACCAATCTGTTGGTAAGTACTACAAATGTCCCTGTTTTGAGTGCAGTGTGATCAAAGTGTGATATACCACTTTTGCACACTTTTTGAAAGGAAAATTGTGTTTTTTTATACTAATTCTACACATCTAATTTCATTAGAACTGTACTCAATTCTAATAAAATCTGATGTGTAGAATTAGTTGAAAATAGTTGATTTTCCTATTTTCATCTTATATGAATGTGTCAAAAATTTGTATATTGCCCCTGGCTTCCCCCTTCAAAGTTTGTGACGACAACACTAAGAGCATTGCTCTCTTAGTCTTGTGTTCATCTGTTTAAAATCCTCATTTTTAATTATTTAAAGGTACACTGTCCACTCAAAGTAAAATTTGATATGTTAAAGAACAGCAAAATTTGATAAGGCACATTGAATGTCATTTTTTTTAATTCGCGCTAGTCGCCCAATATCGCGTTCAAAAGCTCAGTTTTCTTCAGCCAATGGGTTGATGTCCGCCACCACTACGTACCAAAACATAAGATTAATTGCAGCTTGTGCAACTATTTTTTTTTTTTTTTTTTTGCTTAAGCATTCTAACCCAAATTTATAATATCAGGAAATATTTTCAATGTCTTAGTTATGGCTGACTTTAATTCAAATAATCAGGCATGATGGAAAGTTAAGTACGATGAAGAAGAAAAGTTAAAATTTGCACAGAAATTTTTATTTTAACTTTACGAAGGGATTTGATTTTCCGCAAGCATTAATGAAGTTTTTTTCCAATCGAAAGGTTTTTGGTATCCGATTGTTTACATTGTTTTAAAGGTACTCCCTGCCACATTTGTTGTTTTACAAATAACGTGAAATGTCTGAACTGCGCTATAAATTTGTGGCGCTCCAATCGCTGCCGTAATTATCTAGAGGTGTCGTGGAGAATCGTAACGTTTTTTATATTATTTGATTTTTTTTTTTATTTTTTTTGTGCTCGCTTTGGTGAGCATAATAAGTAAGCCATTAAAATAAATTTAGTTTTCCAAGAACCTGTTTTAGCATGTTTTTGCGATATCATCCGGAAGAGGCAGTGTCCCTTTAAGGGTTAAAGTTATAACTTGATTGACTCAATTTTAGTGACTATGGAGACTCATTTTGCTTGTATTCTGAATGCTGGCTTTTGAATCTCTTTTTGTTGCCAATCTTCTTATTTGCATAGAAGTGTCCCTTTCTACAACGATGTAAGTGATCAAACAAATGTTTCACTCACCAGTATGTATTCTGTTTTAGGTTCTTTGTTGTGCTAAGGGTGGTGTTCTGTTTTGAAATGCTGTTGTATTAACTATTATAACATCATCATAATGCTATGATAACCTATTGAGTGACTATTCACTATAGCTTTCAGACTGGCAAGCTATGATACAATAGTTGTAGTGGAAAGCAAGCTGAAAAGTGGGCTATAATCAAGCATCATGGACATTACAAGGGAAAGTAAGTACTTATGAGCTGTGTGTCATACCTTGTGCAATGCTTATGCATGATTGAAATTACACCTCTTTATTGCTATGTTAGCTCAAATAGTTTCTTATCAACATACAAATGTTTTTTTTTTGCTGAGATAGGAGTGGTCACGGTGTCACTTAACTATGGAAGGGGCTCAGGCGTATCGTGGGCCCTGGTTTAACGTAGCCTGGAGCCGGGCCGTGGGGTTAGTACGGGCCATAATGTAACCTTTAGTGTTGGAGTGAGCAGTGAACCAGTGTTGCGGTGTGCTGACGAGTCATCCGTCAATAGTGCTCCTTTGCTTTCTGATGTACTGCTTCATCCACTGCTGTTCTTCAGGGCCAAGTAGTCGAATTAGCTACCGGTACGTCGTGAACCAGGAAACCGGCCAGCGATGTTTGTTCCCGATAACCGGCAGAACCTCCTAAGATGAGCGTTTCCCTAGCTTGCTTTTGTGAAAAATCTGCACAAGTAGTGTACAGGTACCGGCGAAGAGATGCTTTAAGGTATGTGTTGTGCTTGCACATTAGTTGGCCGGTGCGCATCGGATAACGTCTCGACCGCCTGTTATTCTTAGTCTTATCTATAAAAGCAATGCAACAGCACGTGTGCCTCTGTTAGAAGTCACTTAACCGGCAGCGCACTGCAGGGGGGGGGGGGGTGATTTCGCCCCTCGGTTGGTTCAGGGAAGCTTATGCCGTGGCAAATTAACCTGGTCGGCGCGCTTCAGCGGGCGCGCAATAATTTCGTACACCTGTTTTGGCGCATCATTATCCAAGCAGGCGGGGTGCGGGGGGTCTTGAAAATCGTTTTGAACTTGAGTTCCTCGGTCAGGTAGGTCACAAGTTCCATGTTCAAGTGACCTCATCTTAAAAAAGAGTGGCGTTCGTGCCAAGAGCCACAGTCTTTTTTGTCGAAAAGTTTTTGAAACTTGCAGGACGTTCTGAAGAAATCAGTACTACAATTCGTTTATGCCTCGGTATTTTCGTTCGGTGACCAATAGGTCAGGGAGGGGGTCGGAAGTTTTCGCTTGATCTCGTTGTCGCCTATTAGTGAGGGTAAGTGGAAAGGGTCCATAAACGGAATCGCGGTGCCCTTCTCTCATTGAAGATATTCCATCTGGATTCAGGTAGGATTCTGTGTCAAGATCCATGCCTAATTTGTAGCTTCATCCGGAACATTGATAAGGTGCATAGGTCTGGTGCTGACGAGTGTGATCTGACAGGATGGTCATCTTTGTAGGTCATTCGTGAGTCGATCAGTTCAATGATTTGCTAATAACTCTTGATAGAAAAGAGATAGAGACGAATTAGTCTTTGAGCACCAATGTGTTCTCAGTCTGGCCCGCGTTGCCACCATATGCAACAAATGACCTACCCTGGGTCACCAAATGACCTTGAAACCTGAGGTCAAATTTTGAATTGATCCTACAGGTCACCGTATATATGTTTCAAAAGCGCATCAATGACAGACAACACGATGGCGTCAAAATGTACCTATCTTTCTTAAGGTGACATGCTATTCACGAAAAAACTGTTTTCGCTAAAAAAACAGTATTTTGACCTTTCATGACCTCTGGAGCCTAAATATCTGATCTGAGATCAAATTTTGAGGACCAAATGAGATTGCAAATTTCAATGGCTAATCGATTGTCTACCTTAAATCGTTTGCTCCTAGCTATCATGTTTCCGAGATAAATCGGGGGTTTCTGAAAATAATCTAAAAGAGTCCTAAAACGGAAAATCTGACCTTTGGTGACCACTGGTGACTCAATTGTGCCCTGATCCAAAGAAAACACTAGTGAAATACTTTCGATAGAGCTTGCCTAGAGTACTCATGCCGTTTCCCGCTGTCCGGCTACGCTGCCTTAAGTTTTTGTTAGATCTCACGGGGGGGGGCTGGAATACACCCCCTTGCAGTTGTGTTCGGCGCGAACTTCCCCTGCAGTGCGCGGGTTTAACATCGCGCACTGGAGGGGGGAGCACTCTTGTGCCCCCACATGTTTTTCGTGAATATCTAAAAAACGAAGCGCGCAGGGCGCTAGTGTTTGCGCTGCGACATTTACGGGCACAACAATAAGGCGGATCGTTTGCGTAAAAATTCGAAATCGGTCGGTAAATTTTTGAGTTTATATACATTTGAATTTCATAAATGGCGCAGAATCGAGGTCGCGACAGCGATACTTCGGAAACAAACAGTCAGATGGGAACAATTCAACGCCCATTGTAAGCCAGTGTCGGATCTCATCCCCAAACGGAACTTCAGGCACATTGCAGTTGAACGTGTGACGTACAGAGGTCAAATCCTCAAAAAGGTGACATTTTGGCCCATTTGACCTTCCATGACCTCGTTTGACTTTAAGATATTGACTTATAACGGGAATATAGCAACTTTAACATAGGTTTTTAACTGAGATAGCAGATTGCGGGTGTGCTGAGAAACCCAAATCCGAATTTTTCCTCCAAAGCGCTAGTTGCTGAGTTTTCAACGCAAAATACCGTTGGTCATATTGGTCATATTCAACGTCACTAAATGCCCGTGACGTGTTTCGCATAACGTCATCAGCTAAGTTACGTCGAACTCGTTCCACTGTGATTGTCACCCATCTGGCATTACGCTTGTTTTGATACCGATCCGGCGGCGCACGTCATTGTCAGTCTACCAGATTTGGCGCGGCGGCTCGCCGCCGACGCCTGACCGAGAGGGTAGTGTTCCAGGCGCGGCATCGGAGAGACACGTAGTCTATCGTGTATGCGTGCACCCCGACTAGGATGCCCTACCGGTGGACAAGCGACGAGACACTGCGCCGTCGACCCAGCCAGTCGCGTTTCACGCCTACCGGTGCACCATCGTGCGGTGCCGGCACATCAGCTGTGCACTTGGGCGGGCGCAAATTTGCCGTTCGATGCCTCCTTGTGACGATCACACTCGCCTTGGTGACAGCAAGATTGGTGTGACGTCACATGTAAACATATTATATTTTTCAATTTAAACACATTCTGACTTTTTTCGCAAAATGAATGCCAGGACCGTAATCAGGGCATTCTTCTTCATCATTCTACATACTTTTCCCAAGGTGCTATATTCCCTTTAAGCCACCCATGCTCAATGTCTAACCTGTCGCTCCCCTGCAGACTTCGCGGCATCTCTGGAGCGGGTCCGTGCTGCCATCTCTCGCAGCTCGTTCCTGGCGCTGGACTGCGAGTTCAGCGGACTGACAACAGGTGGCAGCACTTGTCAGTACGACTCGCCAGAGGAGCGATACACGCACCTGCGTCGGACTGCCTCCGGGTTTCTCGTGATTCAATTCGGTCTGGCCGCCTTCACTTTGGAGAAGGAGCACAACAGGTCAGTGACCGGAAGGGAATGACAGAACGGTTCAAAGTGCAGACATTTTGTTATCTAAATTATGGTTCAACTGCATTGTCTGTTTATTTACTATTTGGCGATGTGTTTGTCAAACAAAAGCTCCAGCAGGTATGCACAGTACAGTTTGACACTTCCACCTGTTCTTCTAACAATTCTGATAATCACTTAGCTATTATAAATCCTGAACCTAAACCTGTCAGACCTTAACACATCTGTGCATTTTCCCCTCAGGTACACGCAGGAGACGTTCAATTTTTACCTGTTCCCGCGGCATCCGAATCAAAGCACCTTCATCTGCCAGCCCTCCAGCCTCGAGTTCCTACTGGATAACGGCTTCGACTTCAACCGGCTCATCAAAGACGGTATGTATCGATATAATTCGGAGGATGTTACATGTTGGTGTAACAGAGAACGGCTGTGATTGTGCTGTGATTAGGGTCGATTTTCTTCATTCAAACTACCCAGTCTTTATCGCTGACTATTTTAAGTTAATATGACGTATCATTTAGATGGATGCTTGCTTGTCCTCTCGGTACTCATAAGTACTCTCTCCCTTTTACTCCGCAGTTGTGCCTTACTTGCACATTATTTCTCCCGGTGCCTCTTATGCACCCCTCTTACCCCTCTTTGACGGCCGTAACCTCACAGGCATACCGTACCTGCGGCCGGCTCAGGTGGAGGAGCTCAGAGAGGAGCCCCGACGGCCGGACCCCTGCCCTCCCCACAGGCATACCGTACCTGCACCGGCTCAGGTGGAGGAAGCTCATGAGAGAGCCCTGACGGCGTGACCCCTGCCCTCCTCACAGGCATACCCGTACCTGCGGGGGCCGGCTAGGTGGAGGAGCTCAGATGAGGGAGCCCTGACGCCGTGACCCCTGCCCTCCCCACAGCATACCGTACATGCGCCGGCTTCAGGTGGAGGGAGGCTCAGAGAGGAGCCCTGACGGCCGAGGACCCCTGCCCTCCCACAGGCATACCGTACCTGCGGGCGGCTCAGGTGCGAGGAGCTCCAGAGAGGGAGCCCTGACGGGCCGGACCCCTGCCCTCCCAACAGCATAACCGTACGCTGCGCCGGCTCAGGTGGAGGAGCTCAGAAAGAAGCCTGACGGCCCGTGAACCCCTGCCCTCCCCACAGGCATACCGTACCTGCGGCCGGCTCAGGTGGAGGAGCTCAGAGAGGAGCCCTGACTGGCCGTGACCCCTGCCCTCCCCACAGGCATACCGTACCTGCGGCCGGCTCAGGTGGAGGAGCTCAGATGAGGAGCCTGACGGACGTGCCGCCTGCCTCATCACAGGCATACCTACCTGCGGCCGGCTCAGGTGGAGGAGCTCAGAGAGGAGCCCTGACGGCCGTGACCCCTGCCCTCCTCACAGGGATAGCCGTGAGTGCGGCCGGCTCAGGTGGAGGAGCTCAGAGAGAGCCCCTGACGGCGTGACCTGCCCTCCCTCGAACAGGCATACCGTACCTGCGGCGCGGCCTTCAGGTGGAGGAGCTTGAGAGAGGAAGCCCGCTGACGGCCGTGACCCCTGCCCTCGCCCACAGGCATATCGTCCGTGGCGGGCCGGCTCAGGTGGGAGGAGGCTCAGAGAGGAGCCCTGACGGCCGTGACCCCTGCCCTCCCCACAGGCATACCGTACCTGCGGCCGGCTCAGGTGGAGGAGCTGAGAGAGCGTCTGGAGCGGCAGCTGAAGGAGGCCGACTCTACCTCTTCCTCCTCCGGGACTGCCACCGGTACTGCTGCCGCCGTTCCGCCCGCCCCCGTGCCCGACAACCAGGCGGAGTTCGTTGACCAGGCCATGTCAGTGATGGTAGGCGAGCGATGGTGGATTATATGTGGGATTGTTTGCTTGCGTTGGGATAGCTGGCGATATTTGTCCTGTGCTCGAAGGTGGTTTGGCAAGGGGTTTTCTCTTGTTTGCTGGGGAGGTTAGTAGAGGTTAATCTCTTTTGTTCTGTTTTCTTCTGTTCTGTTTTATTCTGTTATGTTTTCTTCTGTGCTGTTTCTTTTTCTGTACTGTTTTCTTCTGTTCTTTTTTTCTATTCTGTTTTCTTCTGTTCATTTGTTATTTTTTTCGTTTTCTGTTTTCTTCTGTTTTTTCTTCTGTTCTTTTTTATTTTTTTTTTCTGTTTTCTGTTCTGTTCTGTCTGTTTTGTTTTGTTCTGTTCTGTTCTGTTCTGTTATGTTCTGTTATGTTCTGTTATGTTCTGTTATGTTCTGTTATGTTCTGTTATGTTCTGTTATGTTCTGGTTCTGGTTCTGTTATGGTAGATAGTGGGGTCGTGTCTCCTGTTTTGAAATATATAATTTGTGAGATTTGCTGCGAGACGCGAGTAATCTGGGTGTTTGGTAAGGCAATGGTGGAAATTATGATTGAATGTTAAATCATCGTTCACACTTATGTTTTCATATTTGATTAATCTCCTTTATGTTGAAACAACTTTTGTCCACTTAAAGTGTTCAACGGGTTATTTATACGATCAGTTGTGAATATGTGCATTTTCTACAGTCTTGTGTCCATCATCCATTAGATATAATCCATAAGATTTGTTCGTTAGTAATTGCAGGTGGAACCACCTTTTTATGCTAACCTCACCACATCTGATCACAGTGCTGGGATCAACAAGTTCCTGGAGACTTCGGAGGAGCATTTGGACTTTCACAAATTGAGTCCGTACCAACGTAAACTGCTCTACGACCATACGCCAGCCAGGTCAGTCACAGATTACTGCTCTGTCTCATATTGAGTGTTAGTTTATATGCTTGATTTTGATATAATATATTTTGGTGTTACTATAATGATTGATGTTGATTTGATGTTTGATGTTACTTTGATGTGTTGACTGGTTCTTGAATGTTTTGGAAACAATACCCCCGTTACTTTGATGTTTGATGTCACTTTGATGTTTAATGTTGGTATTGGATAGGTACTTGAATATCGGACTGTTTGGGGCACACGAGTGCTTGTTTGCATATAACTTATGACCCGTGCCCTCCTCCCCTCAGGATCGACACACCTCTGGAGCTGGAGATGTTAACTTATGACCCGTCCCTCCTCCCGCTCAGGAATGAGACACAACCTCTGGAGCTGGAGATTGTTTTTTTGGAACTTATGAAACCCGTGCCCTCCCTCCCCTCAGGATCGACACACTATGGAGCTGGAGATGTTAAGCTTATGGAACCCGTGCCCTCCTCCCTCAGGGTTGACACACCTCTGGAGCTGGAGATGTTAACTTATGACCCGTGCCCTCCTCCCCTCAGGATCGACACACCTCTGGAGCTGGAGATGTGAACTTATGACCCGTGCCCTCCTCCCCTCAGGATCGACACACCTCTGGAGCTGGAGATGATTAACTTATGACCCGTGCCCTCCTCCCCTCAGGGTTGACACACCTCTGGAGCTGGAGATGTTAACTTAATGACGCCGTGCTCTTCCTCCCTCTCAGGATGCGACACACCTCTGGAGGCTGGAGATGATAACTTGTGAAACCCGTGCCCTCCTCCCTCAGGATCGAACACACCTCTGGAGCTGGGAGAATGTTAACTGTATGACCCGTGCCGCTCCTCCCCTCAGGATCGACACAACCTCTGGAGCTGAGATGTTTAAACTTATGACCCGTGCCCCATCCTCCCCTCAGGGTTGACATCACCTCTGGAGCTGGAGATGATAACTTATGTACCAGTGCCCTCCTCCCCTGCAGGGTTGACCTCACCTCTGGAGCTGGAGATGTTAACTTATGACCCGTGCCCTCCTACCCTCAGGGTTGAACACCTCTGGAGCTTGGAGATGTTAACTTATGACCCGTGACTCCTACCATCAAGGGATCGGACACACTCTGGAGGCTGAATGTTTTTAACTTATGACCCCGTGGCCCTCTCCCTCAGGGTTGACACCCTCTGGAGCTGGAGATGTTTACTTATTGACTCGTGCCCATCCTCCTCTCAGGGTTGACAGCACCTCTTGGAGCTGGAGAGTGTTTAACTTATGACCCCGTGCCATCCCCCCTCCCGGGTTGACACACTCTGGAGCTGAGATGTTAACGTTATGAACTCGTGCCCCTCCCTCCTTCAGGGTTGACACACCTCTGGAGCTGGAGATGTTAACTTATGACCCGTGCTCTCCTCCCCTCAGGATCGACACACCTCTGGAGCTGGAGACGGTGCGACTCTCTGGCGGTCAGCGGACCCTGCGTGTGTGCCGCGCCCTCAGCGGCGAGGAACGGCGCGAGCGCGGCCGTCGGCGACTCGAGCAGAGAGTGGACGAGGCGGCCGGGTTCGCCCAGGTCATCAAGGCAGTCAGCGAGTCGGTCAGTAGAGAGGCGGGACTGGGGGGGGGGGGGGGGCGCGCTTGGGGGAATACTAACATGGTGGGTGATTTGTTCAGCTGCGAATGGGTGAAGGGAGGGGATGGGGGACTCGGGGAGAATACATTCTGCTACCGCCAGGGGGTGGAAGGCGGTGGTTTCTGGTGAGCATCTATGATGAGCTGAAGGGAAGTAACACAACATTGAGATACTGTCTGTTTCAAGCTCTTTATTAATTTTAAGCAGTAATTCCCCTGTGAACTTTAGCATTCGGCGAATCAAGGCCGCGTCTATTGCCAGAATGTCGTTTACACTGACCCAGAATTCTGACATTAACCTGTCCGTGACCGTGACCGTGACCTGACCTCCAGGGTAAGCCTGTGGTGGGTCATAACATGCTGCTGGACCTGGTCCACATCATAGAGCAGTTCATCTGCCCTCTACCGGAAACGTACGCCGACTTCAAGTCGGTGGTGCACTGTGTCTTCCCCACGTAAGGAGGCCACGTCTCTGAAGGGGGTGGGGAGGGGGCGAAGGGTCGGTGCAAGGTGGTGTTGGATGAGCTGATGTACGTCGTGTCTGCTTTCATCTTTCACGAAAGTGACATGCGTTTTGTTGTCAGGAACACAGATTGGCTAGGTTAACATAGCTGCTTGCTTTGGGATATTTTAACTGAACAGATGCCTTCTTTCTTTCCTTTCTTAGGTCTTGGAAGTTGCATCTATTGTTTATGAATTGTCCTAGCCAGGAATTATATCGTATAGTTGATAACTTCCACATCAACACAGCCGCTGCGGGTCATAATTTTGCTGGTGTTTGTGTCACCCTGATCTCTGCTATGTCCGTATTCAACCATACCTGTAAAGACATAATGCCCCTCTACTATTTGGGTATATTGGCCGCTCGCCGTTGACTTAGTGTTCCGCCGCCGTCATTTCTCCCGGCGTTTCCTTATGGTGTGTACCTCACGCCGTGACGTCACCTCTCTCTGTTGTGTACCTCACGCCGTGACGTCACCTCTCTCTGTTGTGTACCTCACGCTGTGACGTCACCTCTCTCTGTTGTGTACCTCACGCTGTGACGTCACTCCTCTAGTGTGTACCTCACGCTGTGACGTCACTCCTCTCTGCTGTGTACCTCACGCTGCACCCTTCCCCGACAGGCTGGTGGATACCAAGGTGATGGTCTCGACTCAGCCGTTCAGGGATCAGATCTCTGCCACCAGTCTGGGGGAGATGACCACCTGCCTGACCATACACCCTTTCACCATGCCCGATGTCGGTGAGTAGAGATCAGATTATATTGAGAGCACATCCATGTCGCTGGGTGGCTTTTCAGAGCTGCGCGTCAGGTGAGGTTGTACACAGGAGCAGAAATAACAGCACAATACAACTACACACGGAAGCACTTTGGCCATACATTCGTACAGAATCCAGACATTTGGTTGGTAGTCTATCGTGACAGTATGTTACGTCACAGGTTCTTGCGGTATTGAGGGTCGCCAACACACATTGGCTTTGTTGAGCCTTGTCACTCGGCGATAACAGAGTTGGCGTCTCCCAGCTTCGGTTCTGTTGCGAGGCACAGTGAAGCGGTTGGCACTCGGAGCCGTTCTTACACTGTATGGCATGCACGGAGTATGGAGATGCTCGGTTGTATGGATAGATGTGCCGCTAATGTAATGAGACCTTGATGAACGGACACGTCTTCCTGATGACGGCTACACATGATGTGTAGTGTCTGTGACAGAGACTGGTAACATTTGCCCGCCGAATGTGTCACCCCTGTGTCTCAGTTCCGTCTACCTGCTGTGTGTTTACCATGCATCACCATTGCAGTGGCGGTGGAGGGCAGCTGTGGCCAGAGTATGGGCTGAGGATAATAAACAGTCCACGAGGCCGGCTACGACGCCTTCCTCTACCGCCTCCTGCTTCGGGGCCGCAATGGTCACCTACCTCGGTCATGTGGCAGCGATACGCAGGATATAATAGGATTTAACACAATCCGGATTGTTTTAACTTTACAGTATCAATAATAAAACAACTTTTACGTCTCCAATTCTCAAGCTAATGATTTTTTTGCTCTCTCGGGACCAGAGGCGTTGTTATAAAGAATCGAGCGCTGGTTCGATTTTTATTATTATTTCATGTGCTCAGAACTCGGCGCAGGTGCAGTCGACTGTTTAGCGTCGAAATAGTGCTAGATTTGTAGCACAAGCAAAATACAATGTTGGTATCCTACATTATGCCCAAACTAGCAAATATCCAGTCCTGAAGCCATTCTGAAAAAATTAGAACGGCCTCAGGTCATGAAATGAAAATTCCACCACTGACCATGGGCATTTCTGCTGTTGGGCTTATTCTGCATCACCGTGGCGTATTTTTTTTCTTGCGATAAAACGTTGCGATGTGGTGCTCTGCATTAAATAGTATGGTTCGCATACACCATCTCACCGTGGACACTGAACACTGTAAACCATGGACACCGTGAACACTGAACACTGTAAACCATGGACACCGTGAACACTGAACATGTAAACATGGACACTGGTTCACCACTGAACACTGTACCATGGAACCGTGGACACTGACACTGTAACCATGAAACCGTGAACACTGTAAACCATGGCCCGTGAACACTTTGAACACTGTAAACCATGGCACACTGGTCACACTGAATCACTGTAAACCAGGACACCGTGGAACACTGAACACTGTACAACCCCTGACACCGTGAACACTGCAACACTGTGTACCATGGACACTGTCAAACTGAACACTGTAAACCATGGATAACCGTGGAACTGTAAACCATGGATACGTGAACACTGAACACTGTAAACCAGGACACGTCAACACTGGACGCAGTGATCTCTGCTATATATGCCCGTCTGTCCGTTTCACTCTACTGGCAGTCAGGGTTGAAAAAAAAACTGGGTTTTTCATAACAACCCACTGGATATTTTTTTTGTGGGTTTTATGTTTTTTTGTTTTGTTTTTTCACCCGCTCTTCGCCATGCGATATATGCTGGAATGTCCCAATTTGGAAACTTTTAAGCATGCAAACATTCTTAGAAAGGATGTTACGAGCATTTGATGCATACGACGTAACAACAAATGCTCAGCAAAATGACTAAATATCATGCTGATTTCACACAGCAATGAAGAATAATCCATCAGATGTCTCTTCACAGATAATACGCACACTCCCATTAGAGTCGAAAGATATGCGATTGGATGTTCAATGGATGTACCGTTGTTCACTCTACACAATAGACGTGCGGAACTTGTGGAGCCTGAGATGCTGAATCTGATAGCGCGAAATACAACATGTATCATTTCCTCATTATCATCAATTAGAATCTGGGAAAACTATAATAACTTAATCAAACTCATCGATGGCATCCAATCATGATCCAGTAATTGACAGTTATTTCTAAACCATATAGAAATAGTACCGGGCCGAATCCCTAGTTCCAAGTTATCTCGACTCTTGCATTATGAAAAAATCCCTTTTTTGTCATAAACAAAAAGAACAAATAAATACGCAGAGTTAACCAACCACAAAAACGAGAGCTCAGGGATAGAGATTTATGAAAGTGATAGATTGTCTCAAATTCTAACCTGCTGGAGCAGTGGCCCTGGGGACTGAGTGACAGCATTCTAAGGCTAAGTTCTGTGCCTTCAGCTTATCGACTCGCCAACTACTCACTACCCTATCCTGACAGAGTCGCTCGCTCGAATATCAAGCCACAGTCGCTCGACTGAAGCAGTCGACCTGGTGGTGACAGTTTTAGGACGAGTTCTGTTGACAAGTTGATTGACTCTATTCCGACCCTCCTTGAACAGCTTGCTATTTGGCTGCAATTGCAATGTCGTCACTTAGCCGCCTAGCTGACGGCCAATACAGACCGCGCAGACTATTGTAGAATGCTCCGTTTCTTCCAAACAAGATCATAGTAGGTATAGCCCATAGATTATAACTAATGCGTAGCCTGTGCACGGTCCTACCCGGTTGCACACTCCGTCCCTCTTCGCACGTAAGCGTCTGCAGCCTAATTGTTATTGACACCTTATGCATCGTAGACGACTCATTCGATACTCTGAAGATAACTTTTGTCGTATTTTAACGGTTGATCTAGTCTCTGAGGTCTATATTGACATGGATTATGCTCAGCTGTCTGCTTATCACTCATTTCATTATATAACGTCAGATATCTATATGACAAGTATTATTGCGGTGGTGCAAAGATATTTACTTCATTAAATGCTCGTTGGATCTTATTGTTTATTTCGTGTCTAAGTAAAACACCACACGAGAAGTAGTACTAGGAGCATGTATAGATACAGTACACCACTGTTTAGACGCAAGCATTGCAGAATCACTGGGCGTCCCGTAGATCACTAGATGTGCCATCTATATACTATGAGCAGCCAGTAGACTCGGATCCGCACAGTTTGAAAATACATGACAATCACTACTCGACCGAAGTTCATTGATAATCAGTGCTAGGGTTGTCCCATTACAACTATTGACCGCCGACTCTCTGTCAGGAGTCTACTTCGCGATGCGAATGGCGGACCTGCCCTACCTGAACCTGACGGGGGAGGACCTGTCGCCCACTCGGGAGCACGTGTTCCACCTGACGTTCCCAACCTCCTGGAAAACGACAGACATCATCCAGCTGTTCAGCCCGTTCTGTGAGTCGGACTGGCGCCGCTGAGAGTGAGGAGTATCAACTCAACACATGGAGAAACTGACTTATGATACTGGATGCACCGAGGACAGGCGCGGATCCAGGATTCCCGCGCTCAGCGCCGCGGGGAGAGAGTCGAAAACCATAAACACAATAAGTTGTGTTTCTTCACGTGCCGCTTCTACGGAGCGCAGACACAACTAAAGGAAAGTCCGGCTCGGGGGGGGGGGGGGGGCGCCCAAGGCCCCTGGATCCGCGCCTGGAAGGAAAGGAGACTATGTGTACCAAGGGGCGCCGTGTCATCGCCGCTGTTGGGGCGCCCCACTCCATACATCTGCAGCAGCAGTTGCACTGTCCATGTGCACGTGCAGTGCCAGTCTCAGTGTCATAACACCAGCCCAACACTGTCTGGTGCCATGAAGCACTAGTTGTCCTCTAGATGGCGTTTTGGTGACAGGTGATGTTGAAATGAGCTAAATTACACGAAGATGTCGCTTAAATCGTGTCAAAACAACACTTTGACGCTAAGATTGTCGTGTCCTGTCATCAAAAGGCACAGCGAACTTGGCCGCGTTTCGAACCCGCGACCTCCGTCTTACCGTACCGCTGGTGCCGTCTCCACAGGCCGTGTTCATGTGAACTGGGTGAACGACACGTCTGCGTTCGTCTCCCTGGACCGGCGCGACCAGGCCAGCCAGGTGCTGCAGAACGTGAAGGCCACGGGACTGTTCACACTCAGTACCTACAGCGACTGGCAGACGCGGCAGGTGAGGATGGGGTACAGGCGAGAGATTCTGTACAGTATATATGGGTTTGTTCCCGTGGCACTTCAAACTGGGACATTCCACCGAAAATCGACCAAAGGGTGACACTTATGTCACTGATTTGGACCAAGATTGGTATTTGAGGTTATCTGGGGAGCTGAAATAAGCTGTGCAAGTTTTACGGTGAACTAAGCTGCAGTTCAGAAGATATTGACTCGGGTTGTTTTGCAAGGTCACAGTGCAGGTCAATCTTTGTCCGCCATAATCGCCGAGAGTTTGAAACGCAACATAATTTGTCCTGTATCGTTGGAATGATAATGAGCTACTCTACAGAATGGTACTGTTATAATTTTTGAAAGCAAAAAACAAGATATTGTTTTGAGCTTTCAATTTTCACACTTTGTGGGTACATCGAAATTCTAACTTGTGACCATCAAACTGTTATGGAAGACAAACTATCTTTCAACCAAATTAATACAAATTGCGTGGTTTTATCTATCATTACCAAATTTTGTCATAACGAGCGAGCGCGAAGCGCGAGCGAGTCCTCACTGAATACCATATTTTCTCACTAATAAGCAACTGACCCGGCCCGGCCCGACTCGACCGTAACGCTTTTCAGAAACTTATATCTTTGGAATCCCGCATCTGATTGACAAACGGTTTTCGTCATCTGATAGCCCCATTCAATCAAATTATGTTATTGACATGTTTCGTCTCACGTGAGGGGTCAGCATTGCTCGTGACACGTGCCTCGTCAGGGGTGTCAGAAAATGCTATCCTGCTATAACTGAGAAACGGCTGGACCGATTAAGCTGAAATTTGGTGTGTTTTGAGACCACACCACTGGCAATTTGGCGCAGGTAAAATTTGGGTCACACTGCACTTGCGCACGTGCTCACCCCTGTTCCGTTCACGAAATTACCTTCAAAACGTCGTCTTATACTGCACCTCTATCTTGGCAACCAAAAGTCGTAAGGACACGGGTTAACCACTGCAGATGTGTAGAGAAACGATCCGCCCGACGTATGCACTATGTGTCGATCAGCGGCGCGTGGCACGTGCAAAGATACTGGCTATACAAGCGCAATTTCATGGTTTATGACGTTTTTCACAATATAAATATAAATCTAAATCTTGGCACCTATGGGACGTAAAGCAATTAAATAAACAATGTGTATACCAATATATCGTGTCCAAAATGCATGTGAAAATACATGTTTTAATGCAATATTTCGCTGCTAAATCTGCCTGTAATATACACATTGCCTGATTTTAGAATATTGCCTTCATTACACCGCCGCAGCGTTAAAACCAAAGGCCTGGATGCTAAACGATAAAAATGATGCGGCTGTAAAGCGCAATCAAATCCATCCAATACCTCTGACCTCCTCCAAGCTCCTCTGGTCGCTCCCGTGGCTGCTGTAATCTGCGTCAAGCTCCTCCAAGCTGGCCTGAACCTCCTCCAAACTCCTCCAACCTACTCCCGAAATCGAGATGGGACAGCCGGAGGAGATAGGGGTATATTTATGGCGCGGCTGATGTATTTGTTTATGTCAACTGATACCCAACATTGGGCGCAAGTAGTCGATTCTTCCTCCAACGCCTCCGATCGTTCCTCTGGCGGCTCCTACACGGCTGCTCTGGGCTGCTCTAGACTGCTCTAGGCTGCTCCAAACAGCTCCAAACTCCTCCAAGCTCCTCCCGGGAGGTGACACGGGTACAGACTATATAATTCATTTTCGTACGATTTGTATATTGTGTTGTTGAAGTGTATGAACCACCTGGCAGCTTTGTATCGTGCCATGTTTGTATTTTTCCGTCGTATTTGTTCCTCACACAGTAGTAATTTGAGCCGCAGCCCGTCCTGACCCATCCGTTTCAGCGTGTGGCGCACGGCTCCAAACCGAAGCCGCCGGCCGACCCTACGACCGGGCAGTCGACCCCAGTTCGCCGGCCGCCTGCCCGCGTCAGCCACACGTCCTCCCTCGCCACACCACCGTCCACCGGCACCACGGGCACTGCACCACAGAGTACAGCCTCTGACAGCAGAGCCGAGGAACAGAGCACTCCAGGCAAACCACAGAGTACGGCCTCTGATAGAGCTGAGACGCAGAGTACTCCAGGCGCGGCCGGCAAACACACGCCACGGAGGGAGCCGGTGGCGACAACCGAGCAGAGTACAGTCTCTGGCACAGCGACGGGGAACAGCAGGTCCTCCGGCAAAAAACGGAAACGCGACTCTTCAGGTGAGACCATGGGTGTAGCTTTGTATGTGGTTGGTGTGGAAAACTGAACAGCTGTCCAGGGGCCCGGGAACGATTTCAAAGTTGGGGGTGGGGGGGGGGGGGGGCAAGACACATTTGGCTAGCCAACCCATTTTTTTTCGTCGGATTTCGACTTTTACTTCAACTGGATGCTCCTACGGGGATTTCATAATGAATGCTATTTAAAACACTTGAAAATTACAATAAATATATTTAGTGCTGACCGAAGACTACCCATTGGACCATGTGCTTACTGTAGCGGTGTATTAACCGGAATTGGCTGGGGTCTCAGCCGAACGCCATTGGCCTGGGGTGGGGCGTTTTTCGCTCCCTCGATTTCTTCCAAACGCAATAGCCGCAGCGAGACACGCAATACGGCAATCGAAAGCTCTCAATGAGACCAGTCTAAAACGTACGCGACATTTTTAAAAATAATGTCATGTGAGGTCACAGTCAGGTAAAAGGTCAAATGTTAGCTATTTGAGTTTTTAGGCCATACTTTACATCCGAAGCAATATATTGACACTATTATCGCACAAAGTGCTCTCAAAGGTATGATACATCTCCCGTATAAGCAAATGAATGGTAAGCAAAGGTTCACTGTCAGATAAGGTCAATCAGGTCCACTAATTGGCTACAGATCATGTGACACATGTTTTTATGCGTTATTTTACACATATAACTCGACTTAGCAGCTATTTGCACACCTGACGATATACAGTCAGTCAGGTCAAAAATGTCAAAATTAGAAATGGAACAAATACAAAAACAAAATTGCAATGGTCCTCATTCAGTTTTGTCTCAGCCATACAGTGGTACATTTAGTTTGATGTATCTGTTCGAACATGCCTCAAAAGTCTGTTAACAATAATGACGTCATGAGGTATCATACTTTTAGAAAGCAATCAACGATTCAGAAATACAGATATTTATTTGAAATTTGGTTCGGGTATTGCACATGTGTGGTTCTTTAACATGTTACATATCTTTCGTTTTTTTGAAAATGTAAAAATGTTGATTTTGAGGGGATTTAGTTGTTTTTTGGGGGGTATTTTTTATCCGAGATTACCATTTTCTACCCTTGTTATTTGCTATCTTTTGACGTTTTTGAATGACATTTTGGGAATGGTCCTTGCATAGCCTGTTAGAGTTTAGCTGATATGTGCGTCAAAGTCGTGTGTACTGTGTACTGTGTAGTAACGTCACTAAATTTAATATAACGCAAACAATTCTAGTTGAAATTGTCTATTTTGTACACTGAATACGTCAAATTGATGTAGGTTAAGGTACCAAAAGTTTATCGTTGATAACACTGTTAGTTTGTGAGCTATTGTACAAATCTCAGGGGGCGTTTTTCGCCCCCCCCCAGCCATTGGCGGGTTAACGTAGAAAAAAAAAAATCGACAGCCATTGAAATTGGCAACTAGCGAAATGTCCTAAAACTTGACCTTAGTTTAGGCTCTATAGGTCATTTTTTTTCTTATCTTCTTTTTATCTAAAAGATCCGCCAATACTGTTTTACGCCGTCGTGTTTGTCTCATCAAGGCGCCATTGAAATGTCTTATTTTTTATCACGGTTAGGTAACTCACTGAACTCTATAGAGATGGAAGGCGCATTGGCCGGAATACTTGTCTAATGACGGCGGCCATATTGGTGATCACAAGAGCAGTCGGCGGCCTGTGTTAAAGGATAGGCGGGCGGACACCCAGGCTGACATTTAACAATATATTGAGCGA
>VOPJ01004563.1:0-35299 GCA_014673585.1 Semibalanus balanoides
TATCCAGCTTGAAATGTGAGAATAAGCAGCCGGTGCGCCCCGACTACCAAGATAAGGCTTGGTCAGTACAGCACCTTGCATTTGTAGATGAATAACTTTCCAAGGGCGGAGAGTTACTATCAAAAAGGCCAGTTAAAGGGAATATAGCACATTGGGAAAAGTATGTAGAATGATCGAGAAGAATGCCCTGATTACGGTCCTGGCATTCATTTTTGCGAAAAAAGTCAGAAAGTTGTTGTAATTTGAAAATAGTAATATTAACATGTGACGTCAACCAATTCTTGACGTACCAAAGCGAGTTGTGACGGTCAAAGGAGGCTACAGCTGCTGTGCCGGCACCCGCACGATTGGTGCAACCGTACGTGAACGGCGACTGGCTGGGTCGAGCCGGCGCTCGTCGCCACGGGTAGGGACGTTGGGGGCACGCCATACGTGAAAGTGAAGTAACTACTTATGACGTATGCGAAAACGTCGCTAAATTTGTAATATGCCCAAATGCCAAATAATGTCCAAACGGTTTTTGCGTTCAACTCAGCAAACTAGGTCGTACTTTGGAAGGAAAATTCCAGATGTAGAGGTTTCTCAGTACACCCGACAATCTGGCTATCTCAGTTAAAAACTAATGTTAAAGGTGCTATATTCCCTTTAATGACAAATGACTACTGATTTTGACACATTATGTACTACATGTTTAAATATTACCGAGCACCCAGAAGTGGTTTACGCGAATTAATACACTGCCACAGCGTATCTGGGACTGTGCCAGTGTGTCTGTGTATTGATGCGTGTGCGCGTATACTGTTTCACGTGGTGGTGTGAACTGTTTAACGTGTCCGTGTGGACTGTTTAACGTGGCCGTGTTTAACGTGTCCGTGTGGACTGTTTAACGTGTCCGTGTGGACTGTTTAACGTGGCCGTGTTAACTATTTAACGTGGCCGCGTGAACTGTTTAACGTGGCCGTGTGGACTGTTAAACATGCCGGTGTGCAGACTGTTTAACGTGTCCGTGTGGACTGTTTAACGTGTCCGTGTGGACTGTTTAACGTGGCCGTGCTGGTGTCCAAGCGTAACGTGTGTGACGTCATGGATTACTCGGATGGATAGGAAACTCAGGCTTCCGGCGCGACATTGTTAGTCCTGCCATCTAGCGGCACTTTATTCGTCACAGGGGTTGAGAGTGGAGTTTCCACGTTGTTTTTGTTATTAGACATTGTTAGCCTGCCATCTAGCGGCAATTTATTCGTCATAGGGGCTGAGAGTGGAGTTTCCTATCCAGGTAATACCTGGATAGGAAACTCAGGCTTCCGGCGCGACATTGTTAGTCCTGCCATCTAGCGGCACTTTATTCGTCACAGGGGCTGAGAGCATAGTGTCCCATCCAGGTAATACCTGGATAGGAAACTCAGGCTTCGGGGATGCGAGCGGAGTCTCCCATCCAGGTAATCCATGATAACGTGTTTATGCGTGCGTGTGTGTTAATGTTTGTGTGTGGGGCAGGTTTGACGTGGCCGTGCTGCGACTGGACTACCCGGTGGAGTACCATCCCAACATCCTGCCCATCTGCCTGCCGGCCGATCATGCCGACTTCACCGGACACGTGGCCATTGTCGCAGGCTGGGGGAAGACCGACAACTCATTCAGTGAGTGCAGGGGCGTCGAAAGAGAAAGACAGGGGAACTCGCTCCCGAATATTTCCGGATTTAAGCATCAACATATGTGTGTTGCATGCAAGTAATGGTCTTCAAAATGTTGATTTTCAAATATCTTTAAATCAGTGGCGGAAGCTTAAAGGGAGGTGTTCACCTTTAACATGGGGTTTTTAACTGAGATAGCAGTTTTGTAGAGCATGATCGAAACAATTAGTTTGCGTGAAAGAATAAACTCGCAACGTAAAGTAAAGTTCGAACAGGATTAGTGCTGATTTCCTTCGGGGGCCCGAACAAGACAGTTGGTAGTTCGCGGCCAGACGGCTCCGGAAAATATGACACTCCTCGCTGACAGTGATACCTGATCACGAGCCTCGTAAATATTCCGCTCAGCGCCGGCTTGCGCGGCAAACCCTTTGTGCAGAGACTGTACTAGGCGTCTGGCGGAGCCAGAACGCCACCTGCTATCGTACGATTTCTCGTGAATACAAAGTGAACTTACTTCTTTCTCCACATATATCCATCACTTGTCCAAACCAAAGTCATATTCGTAGTTTTGAGCTCAAGATGCACCGTATGGTTGAATTTCAAGACAACTTTCAAGGACCCTTTAACGTTTGCAGTGTTTTATGCCAAAATACACTTGGTTAACAAAGAATGTTCCTTTGCAGTAATATTCATATAGTCACATACCTATGTGGTGTGATAAACGTTTGTTTCATTCCTTCTTCATGTTTTATTACAAAATATTACTATGCTATTTCATATGTATTTCACATTTTTAAACGGATATAATTAAGAAGCATAACATTGCGTATGTGTGTGCGCAATGCGCATGCCTTCCCTACGCAGGCTATGATCTCCATAACGTTTTCCACTCTGACTTCAGGTAAAACCGGCACCAATATCCTGAATAAGGTGCCGGTGCCGATTGTCAGCAACAAGGACTGTCTGCAGTGGCACTACCAGAAGCACATCGACCTGCAGCTTCATGCTGAGATGTTCTGCGCCGGACACGAGACCGGCAAGAGGGACGCCTGCCTGGTAAGACAGCACCACGACCGCGCACACGCACGCGCACACACGCACGCACACGCACACGCACACGCACACGCACACGCACACGCACACGCACACGCACACGCACACGCACACGCACACGCACACGCACACGCACACGCACACGCACACGCACACGCACACACCACCACCACCACCACCACCACCACCACCACCACCACCACCACCACCACCACCACCACCACCACCACACTACAGCGATAATTTACGGATGTACAGTGGCATCGCCTGCACGGTCTAAAGGGTTGTAAGGACACACCATGACATTTAAATTTTAGAGGGGGGACACGTGATAATTTGCAGTGGTGTCAATACGGTGTTTACCTAACCCTATTCCTTGCGGGCGGCCAGAATTACGTTAACTTGCGGGGGCAGGAAAAGATGCAGACCTCGACATTTCTTTTGTGTTAAAAAATGAGGGGGTCAGGGGCAAACAATACAAATAATTTTGTGTCTTTTGAAAGGTCATTGTAGACATATGGTTCGACCGATTGCAACAAAGGTTTTTGTTATTGCAATGTGCTGGTCTTCGATATAACAAAGACAAGTACCAAAATTAACAATCCAAGACTTTTCAGGGATGTTAAATCGGGAGCGAGGGATTTTCTGATAAGAAATACGTGCTGTTCGTGATTGTTTGAAACGTTATGAGCGCCACATGTGGGCATTATTTGCTGTAATTAGTTAAATGCATTTTTTTTGCATAGGCGGATCCAGGTAAACAACGTGGGACACCATGCGCGTAACGCCTATCATCTAGCTAATTGAAGTGCGCCCGTATAGAGTTTGGGGTGCACTCTCCATGGGTTTGAGTCGCCCTCCATGGTTTGGGGTCAGGGACTATCATGGGCTGGGTGCACGCATGGGTGCCCACTCAATTCTTTAAACATGTCTGGGTTGGGTCTGGCATTTTTTTACTTTTCATGGGCTACTGGGCGGGCATGGTTGCCAATTTTGAATATGTCGCTAACAGTATGTAGTACTTGAGAACCAGATGTTAACCAGGTTAAATAGTTCTATATATGATAGCGCGACACTTAAACAATGACTTTGGCGATTATCATGACAACAATAAATCGTGGTAAGTAATCGTAGGACAGTAATTCTTCTTAAAACCATGTTCTGATCGCTAGGTCTAACCAAATTATGTAATGTCGACCGCAAGTGGTCGATAAATTCAAATCAGCAGGCAACACACCAGGGGCTAATATTATTTCTCGTAATATCATGGAAGTCTATACATGCTAGGGTTAATGGTTGCAAATTTTGTGAAAAAATTTATCTTGCCGTTATCTGAATGTCCCCAATGGGCATGGGTATCATATTAATGAGTTGAATGGGTCTGGTCTGGGTCTGGGCTTGGTGTATCATTGGTTTCTCGGCTAGGGTTGGGCTTGGGTTTGGGCACCCGATGATAGTCTCTAGTTTGGGGGCGTTGTGTTGCCCAGATTGCACCTTCGGCGCAAAGCCAATGCCAAGACTCGGAGCAGGGGCGCCAATTTCCATCGAGGGGGCTGCTAGCTCCGTTGCTCCGTGGATCCGCTCCTGCCTCTTGCGACCGAAGCGCTAACTGGAACTTTCATCCTATTCCGAGGGATGTGGGGGCCAGAACGAATTTTCAGAGGCCCACCGAGGAATTTTAACCCGATTCCAGGCACAGAAGGCAAATGTCTTTCACTGAGGCAGATGGCTTCTACGAAGCACAATATATCATAACATGCGTATTTTTTTAAACATTTCGCGCCGCCTTCACAATCTATACTGAACATATGCGTCTGTTATTGAAAAGAATTGCTTAAAAATGATAACTTAGACAAATATTTTGAGCAGAAGCAAAAACAAAAATGGGCGGCCATGACCTCCCGGCCCATTGTTCCTACGTTTGTGAAATTTTCGCTCAGGTCAATATTGAGGTCACCAGAGGTCATCAATGGTAAAACTTCCAGGTTCAAGACTTTCCTCCACCTCAAATAGCTCGAGAGCTATGATAGCTTTCAATAAACACAGAAACGCAATCGATAGGTCAAATCCTTTGAAAATGGTATCGCTTAGGTGTCTGTCCTCAAATGTAATATAATGTTAATAGTTTACGCTCCATGCTCCAGAGGTAACCAAAGGTCATGCTGACATTGTCCTCCAAAAGTTGTTTGCGCATAACTTTTTACCTACTCAAGATAGAGTAATAATTTAAACTCCATCGTGTTTTTCCTCGCCAAGACAATCTTAATTGTTCTTATTGTGACGGGATCCAGGACCGGGATCGAGTCAAAGTCAAAATATGATCTCAGGTCAAGGTCATGTGGTGACCCAGGCTGATGATGTTGCATATGAGACACATCTCGACGAGATAAACAGTTTAATATCAGTCACATGTCACGAGCTAGCACGTCTCTAGCTCTCTTGTTCAGGGGCGATGTCTTCTGAAAATGATTGGTAGAGTTCCAATGCTAACTTTAGATATCGTAAAGTCATTCTTACTATGCAGCACCATAGGTCTAATGTTAACATGTGAAATTATTGGTAGTGCTTTGGTCCTACCAGGCCTATAGAAAACGACACCCATGCTCCCGTTTGTTCCTCACATTTCCTTAAGTTTCGGGAGGCACATCCAAGCACACCCCTCCCCAGCACGGCGCGGTTTAGGCCTAATACAGTAATACGCGTGCTTGGATCCATGTAAAATAAAACGCGCGTGCATCAGCGTTGTCAGCGCCAGGAGAAAGCCAAATACAGTTTTGTAAAATTACGGCCTGACCTGGGCTAGTGACTGGACTATGTGTTACTGGACTAGTGACTAACACGAGAGTATTTTGTAGACTACTGCCAATATCGGCCCCAAACTTTCAACGCCCTTTTCACATCAAGCTCCGCTCACTAAATGGTCAAACGTCTTAGCAATGACAAGGGGAAAATATCAATGCCTCTTGCTATTTTCGCTAATACTCCAATTCCGAACNGTGTACGGCACGCTCTACAATTTTAGCAATAACAGGGACAATAGAGATTGGACGGTAGTTGGAGGCCGGAGGGGTCAGTGGGGTCGCCAGACTTGAATATGGGGTGAACTAGGGAATGTTTCCATGGTGCAGGAATATCAGAGTAGATAATGCTATTATTGACCAGACGTAAAACCATCCCTACAAAGCATTCGGACTAAATTTATTTAAAAAAAAAAAACAGCAGATAACAGTAGGCGACCTGGCTGTTATTAATTTATCATTAACACGGGCGCTTAACGAAATCGAAGGAGGGACGAAATTTGTCCACCCTCTTTGTGTTTTATTGTGAATATATACTGATTTTACTAGTCAGTGTGTATCATTTTTGATGTAATAAGCGTCCCGCTGGTTTGGCCGGCACAGCAGTTTAAGAGAGTATAACGCCTTGGTAAAGTTATGAGAAATGATGAAGATGAGAGACACTCATCTGGGCACTCATCTACATCAATTCCATATTTTTCCCAAGGCGGCATATTCCCTTAAACTGCTGTGCCGGCCAGCCCAGCGGGACGCTTACTTTGGAAACAATAGTACCTGCCTAAAAAGGAATAATGCCTCGTGTACATGGAAATACAAATAGTTTTTAATTATAGGCCATACAAATCAAAATATATATATAAGATGACCGCAAATCAATTTTGATATGCAAATTACCTGACATTGAATCCAATTTGTATCATCATGATTAGATTATTAGAGTTCCATCACATTATTTAAAATACAAAATCAGTTAACATAATGTGGGTATCTTATGCCCAAACGGCTGAGCCAATAACAATGGCGATGCGAGCCGTTGTTTTCCCATTATCATCGACAAACCTTAGGAGGAAAGGTGTAACCGGCCACCAACGGAATGGATATGGTAGTGTCACGTGACATGACGTCACCGGGGCGTGAAGTTTTCCCTTCACTATTGACTTAGCACGTAAACTGACCTAACTTTTGACCTAAAAATTTCGATCACCGGGTTGAAAATAGAATGCGTTTTCGGCACAAATGTAAAGTTCAATTTCTACTGTATATGAGAATGCCCACTGTTAAGCCTCTAGAGTGTCTAAAATACGCTTAACTATCGGTCAAATGTATGCCCTGGTTGGGAGTCATTTGACCCCTCTTAGTTTCATTCGGGAGTCAGCGAAAAAGAGCAGAGTAAATCGCCTCCAAATTTGGCAGAGCTACTTCTGTGTTTTTTTTTTGTTTTTTTGTTTGAAAGTTTGAGCGTTCAAGGTTGGTCACCAGGTCACGTCAAGTGCTTAAATCAGAACATGTTTGCGGTCATTGCCAGACGACCACAGTGTTTGTCCGATATATTTGAAACTTGCAAGATTGCATAAGGCCATAAGTACCTACAATTCGTAAATCTCAGATTTCGTGTATCAGTTACCTAAGGTCAGGTCAACTAAGTGATCTCCCCATTATAAGTTAAAGGGAAAATATACAAAAGCTTCCTATTCTGAAAATATGTTTTGGATCAGGTCAATTATGTCATTATCATGTTGTTTCAGCTCATTATTGATGAACCAGATTCAATTGTTGCTCTGTGACCTTTGCTAGGTCAGCTGAAGTCATCTCAGGTCACCAGCACTTGTTTGCTAGTAACTCTTGATATAATACAGATATAGACGTGCAAATTACACCATTGTGTCTGTATCGTCAATTCTCGTCGCCTCATATGCAACATGACCTATCTGGGTCACCAAATGACATTGACCTGAGGTCAAATTGTGAAGTTGACCTAAAAAGGTCATCATTAATATCATTCGAACGCCTTGACGAGACGAATATGGTTGTGCTAAAATTATTGTGATATGTGTAACCAAAACAACAGTATTTATGAACCTGTTCCCGTCGCACCTCTAACCCGCGCCGGGCCGGGGGCGTTTAGACGCCCCCCCCCCTCACCCAGGGGCGTCGCTTCCTTTATGCCTGGTAGGGCCCAAGCCCTACCAATGTCTGTTTGGGCCCCACCAATGTCCTTTTGGGTCCTACCGATGGTTTACAACATTTGAAATTATTTGGGAGGTCAAAACACTTTCTGGCCTTGAAAGGAGCTCTAATGGAGGCTGCAGCGGTGTAGTTTCCTATTCAGTTGGGAGGCTTCAGCCCCTCCCCAACTTTTGCTTTAGCCTACCAGCTTCGGCAAGAAAGTGGGACAAAACCGGGAGAAATGTGTACTTTGTGAATTGTCATGGTAAATTAAGCAATTTGTCCCAGCTTAACCCCCTCCCCAAAAAACAACAACAAACAAAAAATGAAAAGCTACGCCCCTGTGAGGCTGCGACTATGAGCACAAGCGATATTCCTCTGTTCTCCTCGCTATAGAGAACAGTGCAATATGGTGTGCTGGTTCATCGTCATGCAGCATAAAAATGCCAGCGTCTTTGACAGAACCGCGTAGTGAAGATATGCACGTGCAGGCATTATTTCTTATCATGACCTGAATGGAATGAAAAGGACAATCTGATTTGGTTCCCAAGCTAGTACCTGCTCATTGGTCTTGCCTTGCCTCCTATTATGTTTTACCTGAACCTAGCACAATATGAGAACATGTAACATTGTGGTCGTATGAACGACCGCGCTGCATGTTTCACACGTGCATTTTCCGAGTTGTGTTTTAGCGTTACCTGGGTATGTGAATTGCACGAGCCAATCTATGAGCATTTTTCACGTGAATCGCTTGAAACATAAGTTCCCTGTCTTCATGTTTTCCCTCACAATGGCCAAAACTCAGCATGGTTTCTGCAGTGGGCACGGAGACCCAGTCCGAGCTCTGTAATTATTGTTAGCAAGACCGATTTATAGCAGTGCATTTTCGAGCTGAGGCGGTGAAACGATGTTGCTGGCGGCTGTCATAGACACTGGTAAACAGGTGGTGCAACAGAATCCTGGCCTCGAGGAAATGTTTCGCCACTGCGATTGGTGAATAATGAAAATTACGTCTACAACACTTCCAGCATCTGCTATTGGTATGTATATGTTACAGGCAATATGAAAACCCTGGCAGTTTGCAAACTGCCTGACCGGCCCAGGCAGTTTGGAAACTGCCTGAAAAACCAGGCAGTTTGCAAACTGCCTAAATTCCACAGTTTGCAAAACTGCTGAAAATCCAGCAGAATGCAAATTGCCTAGGCAATTTTGACATTCACAGGGGTCAGGCAGTTTCGAAAACTGCCTAGGCAATTTGGAACTTAACAAATAATTATATTTAATAGACCGATTGCAAGCACTTCGGGCGTTGCGAAAGGTTACGTTGCTAATGCAAATGCGTATACTGCCAATGTTTTGGCAATTAAATAAAAAAGGGTCAACCTAAAAATATAGTGGATATAAACTAATGTTGACTTTTTAATTACGGTGTATGGTGAGGGTACCTGGGAACACTTTCAAATGATGACCTGGAATATTTTGGCATCCGCGGGTTCTAGAGGTGTATGATGGCAATTTATTCACAAAAGCTTTTCGTGGAATACTTTGTTATCCATTTCAAATAGAGCAATATCGTTAGAACCCTGCTGGTGGGCCGCCTGCTACCGCATGTGAAAGTAATTCAAGTTCGATTAGGAGCATGGCTATGTTCATCTAATCTGTCCAGTTTCCCGTTCCGTTCCCGTTCCGTTTCCCGTTCCGTTCCCCCGTTCCGTTTCCCGTTCCGTATCCCGTTCCGTATCCCGTTCCGTATCCCGTTCCGTATCCCGTTCCCGTTCCGTTCCCCGTCCCCGTCCCCGTCCCGTCCCCGTCCCCGTCACCCCGCCCCGTCCCCGTCACGTCCCGTCCCTGTCCCCGTCCCCGTCCCCCGTCCCCGTCCCCGTCCCCGTCCCGTTCCGTTCCGTCATATTTTCATCCCTTCCCCGTTCCCGTTTTCTGATCACATTCCCATACGTCTCCGTCCCATTCTGGATTCGTTCCGTATTGTTCCATCCCATTCATTATACACATAGTGACACCGTTTCTTTGAATTGCACGTCGATTGAAATGTCACCTAGATTGTGTGAAATGCATCCGATTCGAACTCGCCGTTTAACGATAGCTGTTCCAGCCACAGCAACGACAAGTTTCTAGTTTTACTACTCTGAGGCATTTGGCGATAGACACTGTTAAGTCTATACGTGCGGTTGCTCAGATCGATCTATGTTCGAAATTACGGAGCGCGGCTTGCATGGAATAATGATATCTTCGTAGATACCACCTGATCACCCGGCATTCACAAAGCTGGGCTTGTCACGTGAAAGCGCAGAGGCTGGAGTCGTGAATCGTCAGGCAGTTTGCAAACTACCTAGGCAGTATCAATACTGCCGGGCAGTTTGCAAACTGCCTGGGATTTTCAGGCAGTTTGCAAACTGCCTGGGTTTTGGGCCCAGGCAGTTTGCAAACTGCCAGGGTTTTCATATTGCCTGTAACATATATATGTGATGCCCGAAAATGTTACCAAAATGGGTTCTTGTGTTACAAAATATTATTATCTGAAGAAGTGTCGTGCGCACATTTGTATGTAATCCTTTACTTTATGGTCTGCCCGTGTAGCTCAGTGGGGAGAGCGCTATGCTTACATTATTATCCACCCTTGCAAGGTGGGTTCGAGCCGCTTCGGCGCTCGCTATTTCTCCTGTCAGGGATGACATGCAGCCTGTGGTAGATCCTCCGCACGGATAACCAATATTGCAGCTGAAAGGAGGTTTTGTATGCTTAAAACTTAGCAATATTGTAGTGTCAGATGACTCTCCAGAATCGTACACCCATAGGCAGTCATACACCGGTGTTTGGCGTTTTATATCTCCACTAGGTGTATGCTTCCGGTGAGTCATCTCACTGTTCAATGTATTGCTCATTTTTTAACATACTAAAAAACGCGTCTTTCAGGTGCCAGTTTTACACATTACCGGTGTGCTATGACCCTGCAAATGACGTATTTTGATACGTTAGGATAAAATCACGCTAGACGGCGTTCAACAAGAGGGTGCCAAATGACGCCGACGCCCTACACCTATAGTTTACATTTTAAGGGCGTTCTTGTATTCCCAAACAGAGAATTGTAACTCCCGGTAGGTGTATTTTTTGTTCTCCTTGCATGCAAGGTCAGATGAAGCCAGCGAGCCGGGCAACCATCCTGAGCCGTAGACCGTTAAAAACCCTAATAAAATAAGCCACCTATCTTATTTTCTACCCATCATATATGACGCTATGAAAAAATAGCTGGAGTTTTATGTCTCAATTCTACATAAAACGCATCCAATTGTCATTACTTAGCCCAGCAAATGTTTGACCGAGCATGTAATAGCCGTAGTTTAACGGATAGGATATGTTTACGAAGTCAATAAATAGTAGTCGTGGCAATGGGTTGGAATGGAGGAAAACCAGTGTCGTATTCAACAGATGTTTGAGCTGTGGGAGTTACCAGGACGTCAGCCGTCGGCGAAAAGTTGTTGACAGGGGGAGGGATGGCGGTAGCAGAGCGTCAGCTGTCAGCGATAATTGTTGACCGGGGGAGGGGGGTCAAGCGTGTCGTTAGTCCGGCAGCAACTATACAGCCTGGCATGCAATATGTATCAGACTTTACGTCTTCACAGGCTGGCTGTCGTGTTCATCTTCAGATATAAGGACCGAGTGGGTCAAAGGGTCGGCCGGGGATTATTTTACTACAATTCTGGATTTGAGTGCATGCGGTGAATTTAATATAATGTACTTGTTCGAATGCGACGCTNAAATTTGTTGTACCAGAGCGCGTGAAAACAGTGTGCGTTTAATACAATTCTGACTGGAATTCTGAAAGCTTTGTTGACCTCACTTCCAAGGCTTCTTCAATTTTATCGAAGTTAAAGTTTAACTAAAAAATATATAATTTCTTTCTCTGGTTAGGACCTATTCATGATTAAAACATGATTGAAAAATATAAAAAAACACATGGAATGGCATATAGTAGAAATCATACCATACTCGTCCGGAATAAATGGTCAAGACCTCTGTGCTTTCTTGATTTTTGACCTCGGCCTTCGGCCTCGTTCAAAAATCAAGAAGTCACCTCGGACTTGACAATTTATTTACACCGGCCTCATGCGGTATTATATATTACCGGTGTGCTATGACTCTCAAAATGACGTATTTTGATACGTTAGGATAAAATCACGCTAGACGGCGTTTAACAAGAGGATGTCAAATGACGCCGACGTCCTTCACCTATAGTTTACATTTTAAGGGCGTTCTTGTATTCCCAAACATAGAATTGTGACTCCCGGTAGGTGTATTTTTGGTTCTCCTTGCATGTAAGGTCAGATGAAGCCAGCGGGCCGGGTGAACCGTCCTGAGCCGTTGAAGGACGTAAGAAACCCTAATGAAAATATCCACCTATCTTATTTTCTACCATCAGTATATGACGCTATTGCAAAATAGCTGGAGTTTTGTGTCTCAATCTACGTGAAACGGAATCCAATTTCCATATTACTTAGCCCAGCATATGCTTGACTCGAGCATGTAATAGCCGTATGTTTGACGAATAGGAGATGCCTCACGAAGTCAAATAAATGGTAGTCGTGGGCCATGGGTTGGAAGGGGGAGAAGCCAGTGTCGTATTTCCAAAAAGATGTTGAGCTGGTGGGGGGAGTTACCAGGACGTCAGCCGTCGGCGAAAAGTTGTTGACAGGGGGAGGATGGCGGTAGCAGAGCGTCAGCTGAATCAGCGAATAATTTTTACCGGGGCGGGGCGGTTAAATCGTTGTCGTCAGTCTCGGCTTAGCAACTATAAAGACCTGGCATTGCAAATATGTATAAGGACTTTCACGTCTTTCACAGGCTGGCTTCGTGTTTCCATTCTTCAGGTAATAAGGGACCGAGTGGGTCAAAGGTTCGGCGGGATAATTTTAATCAATATCCTGGATTTGAGTGCATTGCGGTAATTTAATATAATGGTCACCTTGTTTGATTGCATTTCGGCATTTTGTTTAAGTCCCTATGCGGATGCATGTTACATCAGTGCTCCTGCTGATGCCTGGTGGGGCTTCGTCTCGGTTTTAACAGACAAAAACTGCACATGACCCAGACACACCACTATTGGAACCAAAAGGCTGTGCGCCGCGATATGGGCATTCGTGACGATATTTGGAGTCCGGTGATTGTTGTGCCAATGACCGTTTGTTTAACGATTGAGACGGATCTCAAAATTGAACGCATGTTTTGAAATCCGATGAGGAACTCCAATTTTATGTGTAGGTTTGGTTTCGGCGGAGCAGTTTGGGCCCTACCAATCACTTTTACGCGGTTAAAACGACACCCCTGGTCGCGATCCGACGGTTCGAGCTTCCTGATAGCTACGACTGATGGTGATTGTTTTGCCATTGAACTGTCATTCGAATGACACCTCAGTCTTGACTGTGCAGTGTGCAGTTAATAAATCTGTCATTATTTAAGGAAATGTGGGTTACGTTTTATCTGGGCCACCCTGTAGGTGGACACATTTCCGTGAAAGCGGTAAATCATTCATTATTGAGCAAATATGTCTTCGACAATTCAACGTCGTCTGTCGAGGCAGTATCTCGTTAGCAAGCCGTCAACAATAACTGCACACAGAAAACCTTACATTCCTTATTTTCGGTGGCGTCATCAACGCATGCACAATTCGTGTATCAAGCTGATAGCTCGGTTTCGGATGCGCCGCTCCTGAACGCGAGAACATGATCTGATTCTGCTCCCTTACGTCCCTTCGGAGGGTCAGCAGGTGCCTCAAACAAAGGATCAGTCGAAACCGAGAGCATAAAGCTGTGAGCATTGGCGAATCCAGGGAGTGTGTGTGTGTGGGGGGGGGGAGCATCAGGGGCAAATCCCACCAAAGGAATCTGGAAAGCATTCAATAGCATTCACCAAAGCATTCACCAAAGGAAAGCATTCAATATAAATATGCCTGCTGCGCGTTCCCTGCACTGAAAGTGAAAATAATGATATCAGGATTAAACATTTTATGGTGAAATTTAACAATTTATCGTAAAAACTGCCTTTGCAGCAGTCAAAATCCAGCTACTTACAGTCAAAAACTGGAAATTTCGCGCCGCTTCGCGGCATGACACAAGTTTCACAATTTTTTTTTGTATCAATTCAATGTTGGAAAGTGTAATGCATATATTTGTTATCATATCGGAGATGTGCAACCAGGAGAAAGGGTTATATGAGGCTTGGCTCCAATCACAGTCTGGTTCCAATATGAAAATGACGTTTTCCACGACCTAAAATTAACGCGCGTCCTGGTGGGTCTCCGAGACAACTTCGCCATGGTGGGGGGTCAAAATGACCCCCTCTAACTCGAAAAGACATTCGAAGTCATACAAAACATATTTAGATTAGGTCAATATTAAGGTCGCCAGAGGTCATCAAAGGTCAAATTTCAATTTTTTAACTTCGCTTCGAACAACCCTAATTTATCTCCGTGAACTATATAGCTAGAACAAACGAAAATTTTTTTAAAAAAGCTCATAAGAAATGCAATCGCACTGGATGTCCTCAAAAATTGACGGGCTGAACATCAATAGTTTAAGTTCCACGAGGGTCATGGAAAGGTCAAAAATTAATTATTGGAAAACGATTTTTTAATATTTATAGCTTTATCTAAACGAATAAAATAATTATAACACCATCTAATTGTCTCGTCGAAGGAGCTTTCGAAAATATCACATGGTGACCTGCAAGGTCAAACTTTCAAAATTAACATGGTGGTGCATTCCATGACAGAATCGACAAAAAATCTCGACAATAACACCCTTATATCTTCAGATTTCAATTAAAACTGTATTCTAAGGGTTATCTGAGCCGTAGATTTAAGCTGTGACATTTCAGCCTCGTCCGACCAAATATATTTTGTGAGTTATAACCTCAAGGCATATTCATTTTTCTCAACCTTTCATTTTCAGCGGCACAATTCTCCCATGCAAAATTATGCGGAGTCATATAATCCTATATATCATTTGAATCCATCATAGCCATAGCATTAATGTGAAATTAAAATTTTTCAAAAAAATTCCAAAATTTTGGAATTTCTTTAAAACGTGATTTAAGAAACATCACGTTTTTGTATTAATGGTGGCACTACAAATTAATGTTTCCTTGTTCAGCATTAACTTAATATATAGTATGCCATCGATTAGTATAAAATTTATTGGAAGATGTAGACTTATTTCAAATATTGTATTTTTATTTTTGAATTTATAAAAATATATGTCAACCAGCACGTATTTAGATAAAACTTTGCACAGTAAGTTGTGTTGGAGAGCCTTAACTGCTACAGCATTATAATTTCCTCATCGAGCTGCATTTGATGATACATAACATACCCATGCAGGTTGCTAATTGACTCAACGCGTCAACGTGACTGAGGTCACCCGGTGCAGCCAATGCCAATCGACCCAAACATAACACTTTTCATTTCTCATGGCTTGAGGAAAATTATGTCTTTGGGGGTTATCTGGGCCGTATTCTCACGCTTGTTCAAATTGTCTGCCCCGTCTGTTTAATGGTTTTAAATTATAGCCTTAGGCATCTTTACCGTGGTTGCGTAAACCCGAGGGTTTTTTCAGTTGCAAAACTCCCATATAAATAATATGAGTAATATAAACCGATATATCATAACAATCATCATAAATTATAGATAATGTGAAGATAACATTTTTTGAAAATTTGGAAATTTTTGAATTTTAAAACGCCAATTTTTAAGTAAAATAATGCTTTTTGTAAACCTTGAGGTCACAGGAGCACCTGCCAGGGAGCATGTATGCATCATTTAATACAGCCCAGTGAGGCAAATAATAGTGCTGTTCAGTTACGTTCTTTAGCACTTTTACGTGCAAAAGTTATTATCCAAATACGTGCTAGTGACCATTATTTTTACAAATTCAAAAATATAAATAAAATATTTAGAGAAAAAGTTTATCTCCAATATTTTTTCCATCGCAGGCTCATATATTGAAGTCAATGCTGGCAAGAAAAAATGACATGATGTTTAGTGGCTTCATTACAAAAAAACGTGTTTTTACTTAAAGTCGCGTTTCAAAATTTCAAAATTTTGGAAAACTTATTATCACATAAATATATGGCTTATGATGATTTTTA
Source organism: Semibalanus balanoides (assembly GCA_014673585.1). Lineage (NCBI taxonomy): Eukaryota > Metazoa > Arthropoda > Thecostraca > Balanomorpha > Balanidae > Semibalanus > Semibalanus balanoides. The sequence continues at coordinate 15,809 of VOPJ01004563.1, forward strand.
TCATATATAGGTTTGAATGGCTCATATAATTTATATGGGAAATATGCCCGCTGAAATTAAAGGTTTGAGGCAAAATCGAAAATGCCTGAGGCTATTAACTCCGAAAACCATTTGACGGATGGCTGAAAACTTCACAAGCGGACATCAACGGCCCAGATAACCCATTAAAACTCAGTTTAATCGACATCTGAGATGGTTAGGGTGTATTGCTTTGTCTATCTGTCCATTGGAATGCCCCAGGTAGGTTCATGCTGGACATAGGGGGAGGACGCAAACTAGACGAGACGAGCCACAGAGTGTTCTTCCTGGTCTCTAACTCTATTCTATCCAGCGTATTAGCAAATCATTACTGATTGATGCTCCAATTGACCTCTCAAATGGCCTTGGAGAAATCAACTGAGCAACAATTGCCCCTTGATCATCCAGAAAGAGCTAAATAATATGATTATGAATGAGTCAGCTTTATTCAATGCCATATTCTCTAAATAGGCAGCAAATTCTGTTTATTTTTCCCGTTACTTTATAATGAGGATCAGGAAATTGACCTGCCTTAGGCACGATGCAAAAAGTCCGAGAGCCACCAATTTAGGTACTTACGATCTGAAACAAATTCTGCGAGTTTCAAATCTTTCGGAAAAAAAAACTGTGGCTTTGGCACAAGTCCACAAGGATTTTTGAAGGCAAGGTCACTTGACGTGACCTTGGTGACTGACCTGAGATGACCTGAAGTCAAATTTTTGACAAAGTGTGGCCAATTGATGTTCAAACAGCTATACCTGCACGCGACCGTTTTCCCACTATTCTGGAAAAATTTCAGGGGGTCAAAATGACCCTTCACACCAAGAACGTCACGTCGATGACGTATAGTCACAGCAAAGCCATCGTCATCCTTTTCGGTTCGTCGTAACGCTGAATTGATTACATAGCATTTTCGGCTTCTTATACTTTACAAGTTCCACCGCCTATATTTATGAGTGTTATCAGGCAAATCCGTAAAATTGCTAACAGCTACTTTCTATTAAATGCAAATGCAAATGAAAAAGGCTGCAAAGACTTAACTTAAATACACGCAAAAATGGAAACATTTTTTAACATTTCAGCCGACCCCACTCAAAAGTTATTGGCAACACCCTTACGAGTTGGTATGAAATATACGTTACAATTATGTGATGTGTATATGCTGCGAAAAATCGCGTTTTTGTGTGTTTTATTGTTGTTGTTGCAAAAGGTGACTTTCTTCGGCTCGAATACCAAAATAAAATTACCAGCAAAAATCTGCGGGAAAAAATGAGGGGGTCACTTTTTGCCACAAAGATGCCACCACGGGAAGAGGCTTGATCCGCCAGTGCTCCTGGGATACTCCTTCACAGTTCACTGCCTTTTTAAAATTTATATGTTGCCCTTTCCGACCACAATGGTGTGCCCCTACCACGTTTCGGGACGCAGTGAAAAATCCTTAAAATATGCCTTGCATCTCCTGCATTAAGTAAAATTAAAATTGTAAGCAAAGGTCAAGGTCACAAAAGGTCAGGTCACAAAAGGTCACTGATACCAATACGTCAAATAAAGTTTTGTGACACATGTTTTATGGGTTATTTTACACGTAAAAATCGATAGCAGCAGTAATTTTTACAACTTGACCCCATAAAAGGTCAAGATCAGGTCATCTAAGGTCAAAACTGGAAACTGACTAATATGAATAAACAATGCATGTTTTTAGGTCATTTTTGTCTCATAAATATAACAATGGCATTTATATATCTGTATCAGGTCAAAAATAAAAAAAAACGTTATTTTGAAAGAATAAAAAAGTCATTAGCTACTTATGCTTGGGGAGTACCTAATCAGCCACTGAAAAATAAAGATATTACTTTGATATTTTGCTTGGGTATTTTTTACACTTGTTTCTCTCATATGTATTCCGGTTGTTTGAAAACCTCGACAATTTTCAATTTTTTGGGGGATATTTAAAACAAATGTATTTGTTTATTTTGAGGGGTCAAAAGTTTTGTTTTTGGAAATCCGAGATTGCCATTTTGTAGACAATTCAATTTGCTTCCTTTATCAATTCTACGTTTGCAATTTGCATATAAGCTATGTAATCTACGACGCATCAAACATTTATCGTTTTCCCACCCAAAATGGTATGACATGACGTCATCAAAACGTCATTATCTCCCAAAGTTCTGATTTATTTTCGATCATTTTTTTAGGAAGACGACAAATTGATGCTGCATAAGGTACTGAAACTTTGACGTCGATATCTGCTATAGTTTTCAAGTTATTGAGAAAATCCGGGAGAGGTAATATACTCCCTACGCCGCGCGGGTTAACAGGAGAGCTGTCAGGCTCCCCTCCCCCCGTAGAGCGAGGGCGAGAAAAGCTCCCGTAGAGCGAGGGTCAAACTTCACCTCTGCTTCACGTCCACACAACACAATAGAAACTTGTTCAAAAGAGATAGTATCCGCATTTATATGACCCAACAATTTTCCACATGTGCGCAAACATACCAAGTTCGACATAATTTCCGACACTGATGATACATTAATCACACAGCGGACTGCAGGGTCCGAGCCAGCCACAAATAAAACTCAATCAGAAGGGCCAGCCACGCACCAAATAAAAACATTCTGAAGTGAGCTTATCAACCGAGGCGGTGTCGGCGCATCCTGTGCCATGTGTGCCCGTGAACTCTGCCGCGACTGGCTTACATGCAAATGTGTCGACATGAGACCAACGAGCAACGAATGCGATCTTTCCTATGACGTCACTGATCAGCACTGCTGTCCATAATATTTATATAATAAGATAATACAAATTATAATAATAAGAATTATATATATAAGACTAAACAAATCGGATCCTATATGAATGTAGTGCGAACTATACGTACTAAAGAACAACTGGCTTGTCTTCACGAGAGTGAGCGAGTGCATCAAATGAGCTGTGGAGTCGTCAGAGGACACGTTCTGCGCAGGGATCGTCACAGCCTGTGAACAAGCTAACACGACTGCTGCACCCTAGTAATCCCCCCGTGAGTCAGTGACCGTTCCCCTGGCCTATACCATAGCCACCACCTAAAACATGACCTCCCGCGCCAGCCCACCATGCATATTGACGTCAAACACCGTATAAACTTAGCGCACTGCGCCAGTTTCTTAATGACGAGCGGACATTCCCCCGCGCAGGCTCACCAGTGATTTGGCACGACAATCCGATGCGCATCACGTAACCTGGCAGCTCCATAGTCAGCGAGCATGGAACTGCATTCATGTCAGGCGTCGCGACGGAGCTGGACGCAATTTGCCTGGTCGCGTGTTCTGCATGGGTACTCCGGCTTGGGAAAATGCTTAGACTTGGCAGCATCACCCTTAGTGGTTAGCCATTGTAAAAGACTCCTCCGCACACAGTTAAACGCCGATGAAGTGTATATGAAGCGGGCCTTCGGTGATAAGAGGCGCACAACGGCCACAGGCACTCTGCACTATATATAACGATTGGGTCACCTCTCTGTGACCATGATTGATCATAATGTTTATAGAGCTTTTATAGAGGGAATCGTGAGTACCGAGAAAACTCAGTGATCAGGACATCGGTGCAGAAGTTAACACTGAGCTAAGCCAGCTGTGTTGTTAGGAGAATGAGAGGCAAGGCTGAGGCTAGTTTTCACGGTCTAAAGCGGTTGTTGATTCAAAAGTTGTCTGTAGTATCATTAGTCTGCTTTTAAGTGTGTGTCTGGTGGTTGGCTTTCCCTGAGCACGACAACGTTGATACTAACGTGACGGTCGCAGTGGAGCAGAGTCAAGGTAGGGAGTAAGGTCACAGACACTACGGCTGGGTAATCACCGCCATCCTTGGCTCCGCTATATTTGTCTTATACTAACAATTTGAGACACACTTGGAGGCTATAGTCCGATTCAAACTCACACGCCACCAGACTCTTGCTTGGGTACATAGAGAGAAGCAGTGTTGATATTAAAATTTGAGCCACAGATTTCTACGGTTCATAAGGACGACCTCTGAGTGTATGTGCCAATCGACACGGATGTCATTAAATCGTGCACTTTTTAAATGAAATTATATATGAGCTAAAGGTTGTGAATACTCCTTAGGCCGATAGCACACCGACATCGTCAGACATGCTCATCACATGTGCGCCTCACATCAGCGAACAGACATTCCCGCAATCATTGTAACTCATAACCTCCAAACAGATACCCCTCCTCTCTCACATCACTACAACTCAAGCCCGCTGCGGCGCCCAAGCCGGCGGCAGGCGGGGGATCCCCTCCTCAATCGACTGCCAGACCCAGCTCCGACTCCCCACAAGCTTCCTTCGGGCGGGCCTGACCCAAGCGCCTTGCAATCTGCCCTGCATAAAGGCGAAACACCCTCATGTCGACTGCTCGCCTCGGAACGGTGGCCATTCGCCCTCTCTCTCTTTCGTACGAACACACTCACACACCTGGCCCATCAGCTGTGCTGGCGCGAGTACCGTTGCCAGCTCCATCTTGCGCCGACAGCGAAGGCCCAGAGTTGGGCTCCAGCCAGCCGGGGTACTTTGCCGGCACGCTCTGTCAACGACGGGTCAGACTTCTTTGGAAGGATCTCGACATGACCGTTGCATCAGCCGGCATGAACAAGCGCGTCCAGCGAGGCGGCATTCCGGGCGTCCTAGAGGCCCGAGAGGCTTCAGCAGTCAGCCATGTCCGGTCACCCACAAATCATCAGAGGAGATACAGATCACTCAGATACAGCAAGATTCAGATACACCAGATAGTCAGGCAACAGATACAGATACACTATACACGATACACATATACATGATTACAGACATACTACAGATACAGATACTACAGATACAGATACACAGATAAGATACCAGATACAGATATCACAGATACAGATATCACAGAACGAGAACAGAATAACAGAGTACATGATACACGATACACAGATAGCAGCATACACAGATACACATATTACAGATACATCAGATACATATACACGTAGATTAACAGATCCGGACAGATACAGATGAACACAGAATAACAGATACACAGGATTATCATGATACTATGCAGATACAGTACACAGATACAGATACACATGATACAGATACATCAGATACAGATACGCAACCAATTACAGATACACAGATACGATACACAGACTACAGATAAGATACACAGATACAGATACACAGATACAGATAGCAGATACACAGATCGACAAGATACAACAGATTACAGATGACAGCAGACTACAGATAACAATATACACCAGATAACAGATACACAGATACAGATACACAGATACAGATACACAGATACAGATACACAGATACAGATACAGATACAGATACAGATACAGATACAGATACACAGATACAGATACACAGATACAGGTACACAGATACAAATACACAGATACAAATACACAGATACAGATACAGATACACAGATACAGATAAACAGATACAGATACACAGATACAGATACACAGATACAGATACACATATACAGATACACATATACAGATACACATATACAGATACACAGATACACAGATACACAGATACAAAGATACACAGATACACAGATACACAGATACACAGATACACAGATACACAGATACACAGATACACAGATCACCAGATACAAGATACAGTACCCAGATACAGATACCACAGACTACCAGATACACATATAAGATAACATATACAGATACAGTCACGATACAATAAAGATACCAGATGACACAATCAGCACCGATACAGATACAGATACCACAGATAAAGATACACAGCATACAAGATAACACAGACTACAGATACAAGATACAAAGAGTACCAGATACATACAGATAACAGAATACACAGATCAGATACACAGACGAGCAGATTACACAGATACAGATACATACGAGAATACACGATACAACAGATACAATACACAAATAACACAGATAGCAGACGACACAGAATACAGATACACATATACAGATACACAGATACAGATACACAGATACAGATACACAGATACAGATACACAGATACAGATACACAGATATAGATACACAGATACAGATACACAGATACACAGATACAGATACAGATACAGATACACAGATACAGATACACAGATACAGATACACAGATACAGATACACAGATACACAGATTCATAGTCTCCGCACACTGACCTTCTCTGCGTCTGAGGAGAGGTTCTTCGATAGGTCAGCGAGCGTCTTGGCCAGCGGATCGTCGGCTCCCTCGACCTCTGAGCGCGCCATCTCGTCTGTCAGGGAGCTCAATTTCAGGCGGAGAGTGTCGTAATCAACCGTCGGCCCGCCTGGCACCGCCTTACGCCGCTAGCTCGGCTCGAAGATCCGGAACTCGCTGGGAACGGGATGTAGAGAGAGAGTGAGGGGGGGGGGTCAGGAAAGGTCAGAGACAAGAGAGAAGAGAATCGGGAGGAAGACGGGGTGGCGAAGGGGTTGCACACTGTCCGCAGGACAGAGATCTGGGACGGGAGACGCGGTGGTAGGGGTGGCGACAATGTGAGACAGAGATCGGACGGAGACGGTGGGTTGAGGGGCTGGATAAAATGTGAGACAGAGGATCGGGACGGGAGACGGGGTGGCGAGGGCGTGGAGACATGTGAGACAGTGAGATCGGACGGAGACGGGATGGTGGAGGGGTGGTTACAATGTGTACGGAGATCGGACGGAGACGGGGTGGTGAGGGGTGGAGCACAACATGAGACAGAGACGAGAGACAGACCGGGAGACAAGACGATAGAGGGTTGGAGACACGTGAAGAACGGATGACAAGGAGACATCGGGACCGAGAGGGGCGATGAGAATCGGAAAAGGAGAGATTCGCAGTCCGGCAATAAGAAGCGTTCTGGCCGCTCCGTGCACTTCAGAGCCAGTTAGACGTCTCGCGAGATACAATAGATGCTTCCAGTGTTTTTGAATAAGGATAGGACAAAATAAAGCTTGGGTGGAGTGATCAACATTGTTCTTTTCGTGCTGTTTTATGTTGTTATTCGACACCTACGCTGGGCTTCTGGTGTGCTAGTGTGGCACAGCTCTGCTATAAGACAATCGAGCATAGAGGACCAGAAGTAACAAGGAAACAACGGAACTCGGATGTCAACGACGCAAACAACGAATACATAGTCAATCAAATGATTAACTTCTGACCGTTTTTCCACGTAAGATTCATCATTCATATTCAATAGATTCAATTCAATCATAAGATTCAGATTCAACCACAGCTTTTCAAAATTCGTTTATTCCAGCCACCACAAGGCTGTGGAACCGGCTCTCTCCTGAAACCCGAGCTATAATCTCACGCAAGCTTTAAAAAAAAGCTATATCGAATCACATGGGCGTAGAACAACGTCCCAAATACAATTCACACGGCACAAAGCAGGGAAATTTATTACACACACGTCTAAGGCTGGGGTTCTCAAAATTAAATGCGCACATGTTTAACATTCAGCTAATCGACTCCCCCTATTGCGACTGTGGACACCCGAACGAAAATGTCAGCCACTTTCTCTTGCAATGCCGAAACTACACCAACCAACGCCAGCGGTTTTCTCCAACAATTGCGGCTATTGTAAAGCGTCCAAACTCTCCCAACCTTTCCAACGTAAGTGAAATTAATGCATGCTGATGCAAGGAAAACTTTAGACAGCACCAAAGCCATGGCTGTCGCTATAAATGTCCAAAAGTATATTTTTGTCAACCCAGCGATTCATTTAAACTCCTAAATTTACCAGACTCGGTAGATGCCCCGCACACACCGACCGTGCATAGCTCGCATGAGTTATTGAGCATCAAGTTGCTGACTCCCGGGCAGCCGAAGTCAAGGCCATTATTGTTTGAGAGATTATTGTGTGTGTAAATTAGTTTTCAGTTATTTTGTTACGTTTATATGACAAACTCACGGGAGAGCACGGAGAGGCGCGCTTAGATTTAAGTGCTTTGGCACTTCTGCCGCCAATTGCGATTTAAAGTGTATTGTTTTGGAGTTTTGGATTTTTCCATTGATAAAAATAGGTTTGTAATGTATGTAGTTTGATAATGTATGTATGTATGTATGTATGCTATTTGTATGTTATATATATATGTAGTTATGTATGTATGTATGGTATGTATGTATGTATGTATGTTGTATGTATGTATGTTATGTATGTATGTATGTTGTATGTATGTAGGATATGTATGTATGATATGATATGTATGTATGATATGTATGTATGTATGTATGTATGTATAGTATGTATGTAATGTATGTATGTATGCTATGTATGTACTGTATGTATGATGTAATGTATGTAATGTATGTATTATGTATGTATGTATGTATGTAATGTTATGTATGTATGTAATGTTATTATTATGTATGTATGTTTAATGTATGTATGTAGTGTATGGTATTGCCTATGTATGGTATGATAATGTATGTATTGATGTATGTATGTATTGTAGTATGTATGTATGTATGTTATGTATGTTTTATGTTATGTATGATTTATTATGTTGTATGTATGTATGCTATGCTATGTAAACGTATGTAGTATGTATGTTATGTATCAATGTATGTATGTATGTATGTATGTATGTATGTAAATGTATGTAATGTATGTATGTATGTATGTTATGTGTATGTATGTTATGTATGTATGTATGCTATGGTATGTATGTAATGTATGTATGCATCAGCGATATGGTCTCTGACATCTCTAACACTTTTTAAAATGCACCTCTTTGATGTCAACTCTGCTCACCCATCCGGCTTCTGACTCATTTCGTGCTCACCTGTAGCGCCTGTTATTTTCATGGCTCCGTCGAAACGCCTTGTAGCGTCCTTGACCAACTCACCACCCTGCTGTCCCGATGCCGGATTTCCAGCGCCTGTCCTGCTGCGCCGCGTGGGCGGGGGCGGCGGCGGCGGCGGGGGCGGCCCGCACCGGCCGGCCAAAGTCCGCCAGAGCGCTATCCAGGAGCTCACTCAGCTCTGGGTCCTCCGGGTCGTCCACCAGCTCCGTCGGTTTGACAACGGGTTTGTCGCTCATGGTGTCTGGGGACTGGTGCTTCGCCTTCAGTGAACTTGTTAGCTAATTACTGCTCGGCTGATGGTGAGGGGACTGGTTGGGCCAGTTGTTGATCTCTTGGGATGAGTTGGTAGTAATGAGCTCGGGTACTGGAATGGAGAGGAAGAAGTGCTTTGTCATGTCAATTATATCACATGGCTGCAACTTGCTATGTCATAGTTTATAGTGTAAATGAATGATTGATATTTAAATTGCCAAATCTCCAGGTGCACAGCACAGTGGTTCCCAGAGAAGCACTTGAAACCTGTACTTTTTTAATAAAGTCGAAACTGTGTGTATACTAATGCATGCTAGGGAAATGGCAAAAAAGTATTGTTACATACTATGATTGCCATGCTTGGAAAACTTACTAATGGTAAAAAAATCAAATAACCAAGCAGTACAAGTAATATATCACATTATTTGGAAAACTGACCACAAAATAGTCAAACTGACAGTGTAAAGCCATGTTTAAGCCATGTCTGATGTGGAAAAGACCCCTTGTGATCGTTTCTGACACACAACATCAATGCAAATTGTCTGAATAGCTGAAATTACCAAATTGGGTGATGGGGGTATAGAAGGAAAGGTGACCAACCCTTTACTCTGCTCAGAGCTCAGCATTCAACTCATAACTTAGCACCATCCAAAATCACCATTTCTAGAAACCTCTCAGCCATAACAACAAGCATTGTAACATCACTGATAAACAAAGTGCATTTCATGAATCATGAACTGCATGTCTGGTTTGATAATACAAAGTGCTTCAGCCAGTTGAGTTGAAGGCATTGGTGCTGCCACTACTTAGAGGACACTAGGGAATTAGTGTCACAACAATTTTTTCAGTAATTTTCAGTCATCCCAAATATGGTCTCATTACAAGACAACAAGTGACAAAGCATGATGAAGCTTCCAGGGAAGGACAAAGAGAGGAAGGAAATCTGCCACTTGTGGAATTGTATTGGCCACAACTCCACTCAGTGAGCAGAGCTAACCAGTCATGGATTAACATTGGTGTGACAGAGATTCTAAGGAACTAGGGATTCAGGGAGCATCCTGTGAAGTACAAAATGATTATATTTCCACTGAGCCTTCAGTCTGGTCTGTTGTCTGTGCTAGAGGTAGAGGAAGGGATGGAGTGGTAAATGTCAAATGATACTGACCCAAAAACATTTGACAAATTAAGCTTGTCCATTATTGTAAATAATGTATCACCTTGTTGAAGCGAAAACTGAGCTTGCACATGTTATAATGCCTTGTTAGATTGAAATGCTGTTTAATGGAGTTCCTATCAAGGTGCTTATGCTATATCATACCTACTATCCTCTATTATCAATCACATTGCCAGTGGAGGGCCTGGGGGCCAGCCCCGAAAATCTCCCCACCCCTCCCACACTTGGATTATTAAGAAAAGGTTAATCATATGAGAGTGGGAAGCCAACCATATGGCTTGCTCCTATCCAAATTTTAGGACTAGCTCATGTATATTGTATACTATAGATAGATGCCTTCTATACTAGGATATTTTGTACACAGGCCACCCATTAAAAGATGACTAGAAGTCCCCTCACCCTTACATCCCAATGATGCATGACATCTTTCATTTCATTAACACAACAAATGTTGTGGCACTCCCAGCAAAGAAATGGAACCAAACCTAAACAAATATGAGGAGGGGTAGCTTGGGTGTCAGATGTGGTGATACAAAGGAGGTGGAAGGTACCTAGTCATTGCTAAAAACAGCAAATGACTGCCTCTCAGTTTAGTCCCTTGACATTAGTATTGGGAAGATTGCAGGTCAAATGATAGACCAGTGGGTTTCCTCCTATGTTTGCTTTGATCTTGCTACTTTGCAGATAAAAAGAGAGGGTTGTACAGACCATTACTCCACCATTAGTTAATCCCTTTAATATACTTACTAATCCAAAGAAAATAATACATTTAGTAACTATAGAGCAATCCCAGTGTCCCAAAATTTGTCGATTTGGGTGGGAGATGACATCCAACAGTGAATAATTTTCCACTCTCATTCTGCAATTTAGGAATTAAATTTTCCACTCCAAATTATGAATTGTGATATTGATTATTCTGGATATATAATAAATATTGACTAAAATATATGATTTTAATGAAAAACCATTGCTTTTCATCACTTCAAAACAGGACTCAATATCGTACCATTTTCTGCAATGATTTTTCACTCTCATGGTCTTTTTGGGCAACAATTTTCCACTCTGACACCCAAGCAAAAATGGAATCTTGGGACACTGAGCAATCCCCAACACATTTTACACTATAACTAAATTTAACCTTAATAATTAATATCTCATCTCATTACTCACATTGTTCGTTGCAAACTTTGTTTACAAATAAGCTGACACCTCCCAAATAGTCTTTAGGTTGGCAGCCCAGTAATTCTCAAGATTGTTTGTAGTACTTATTGTTTATTATTTTTCAATTTCATCCCATTTGTAAACCATGCCTGAGCTAATCCTGCCTGGTTGTTAATCCCTAACCACATAGGAATGTCCGGATGTGTTGAAATGCTGCAGGAGGCTGCGCCACATAAACTCCATCCAGCCAGCGGAACTAGGCTGGATAGATATTTGAGAAAATCTTGATAATTTTGGGTGAAAAGAAAATGGGTTAAAAACCCTATGGAATGATAGTCAATACAACCTTAGAGAGCTAAGGAATTCCAAATCGAATTGTAATTTTCCTGAATTAGGTCACCATAGCAAAGTCCATCCATGCTTCAAAGTTCAAGGTACTTCTCTTGCTTACGTACCTATTAAATCCCTAAATCCAAATATATGTCTCTGAAAGGCAATTTAATACACCCATACACACACCAAAGGCATCCTCACCAGCACAATCAGGAAAGTGAAAAGAAACACGTAATCCTCCAGCCGGAGAAACCACCAATAAAAACTGGACAAACCGGTATTATCCCACAAGCCTAACGCCACCCTAACACAACGCTTTTCTACACTACATCTACATGACGTCTTAAGCACGTTTTGAAAATGGCAGTTCTGAGGGGTTAAAACGAATGACTCTTTACAAGTTTAGCGCCAAGACCTTGGTTACTTCATCGCAAAGTTCTTGGCTTTGTGTAGGCGAAACACCGAAATCTTGGCTGCTTTTTTGGCTGTTCAGAAAAAAAGAGCCAAGTAATTGCTGAAATGTTGTGGCATTATATGGTAGCAAATTTAAACAAACTAACTGTGTAAGACCCAGCTTTAGCAAACCACAAATGAAGCAGGCCTCGTCATAAATGTCGACATTTTTTGACGATCATCTGCTGATTAGGAGTTAAGACAAACGAATAATATCTCCTGATATGAAAATATGTTTCGTATTTGAAATTGTTCTCAACAAAAATATATATTTTTTTGTATTTTTTAAATATACTTATCGTAGTATTTAAGAGGATTCAATGGAAATATTGTTGAAAGGTGCTATTTTGTTGACAAAAATGCCGCAATAGTTTCATTTACTACACGTGAAACGACCACACATTGGGATGTGAACCGAGTTAATCTCTTTAGTATACACTTCTTGCATTTTAACTTGATATTTTACCACCATCCTGCTTATCCAGAAGTTTGACAAGAATAAACTTAAATTAGTGGAAGGTAGGTCGAGGTGGTTTGGTTTGTGGACCAAGCGCCATATTTTAGCAGTTGGGCAAACTGCAGGGAGCGGAGGTGATGCAAAAGTAGATCGATCAATTTTGTGATCGCCTCCCTAAGCAGTTTAAACTATTTCCTTAGCCATACTACCCTGCCAACAATTAACTAGGGCACTGATCGGGCACAATGGGATTAAATCATTGTGTCTGATCAGTGCCCAAGTTTAATTGTTGGCTGGGACCTTACCTTAAAAGCAGACTTGTACCTGGATCCCAAAATTGGATCTGGGATCCCAGTGGATCCCTAGTATAAAATGCATGATATTGGATCCCAGCGGATCCCTCTGCATAAAATGCATGAGGATCTGGAATCTTTCTGGATCCCTCAGCATAAAATGCTTCAGGATTTTGGATCTCGGTGGATCTCTCTAATTAAAAACGAGCCCAATCTTGAAACACATGATGCAGGGACTGACATCAAAATTTGTGGTTATTTTGCATCTGTACTAAGTAGATAATATGATAATGGGCCACACACTTGAACATCCTCTAGCATTCTTAGATGTTTCAAAACTTAACTATTTCATCACTAAGTTAATTTTTTGGACATTCTGCATGTTTTCAGACACTATTCTGTACCCTTACCTTACAATTTCTTCCCGGAGAGCAAGCACCATAACGGTCATAGAATAGGCTGCTGCGACACAATGGGCCTGTTCATTCGCTCTCAACACCTCCTCTAACCTCCTCAAAAGCTCTCAAAACTGAATTATGCGTTGCCCGTGGTGGTCATCCAAACTCCCTCAAAGCTCCTCCAAGCTCGCCTCAAACCTCCCTCTAAACTCCTCGAAATGAAAAGGGGGTTTTTCAGAGAGGATGGAGGAGGCTATTATGGGTAGACATTAAGGTGGGCTGCGGTTCATTCATGATGTAATTTGCCGGCACCGTTTATTTATTATGAGACTTAGAGAAAGAAAGATGAACTGAAAGTGTGAGTTGATTGGTGGCTGATCAAAATTTAATTTTATTTCATTTTCCCCATGGTTACTTTACGAATTGGATATCAGACATGTATTTATATATTTCATTTTGTTGTGGGTCTAGTTTCAAGACTGTATTCTTGATATGCTTACAAACCAGCTGATAATTTCATCCAAAATTGTTCCTGTGGCGACGCAAATCAGTGCTCATCCAACCTCCTCTAAACTAATCTCATCCTTTTTTTCTGAGGAGCGACTGGAACAGACCAATGGCTGTCAGTCACATGGTTAAACTTAGCAGTCCCGTGACTTGGAGCTGCAGTTTATAACGTCTTGTACCGCGGTACCAGCCCTGGTTATGCTGTCTGTCTGGAGTTATATAGCGCAGCCTCAGCGGCATTTTAACACATCCCTATGTGGTTAGGGATTAGCAAGTGGTCCAGCATTAGTGTACAGTGCTGTTAAGCCATGTCACAAACCCCTAGGACCAAAATGTAGCCATTGCCAGCCAGGAAGATCAGCTGGCTTGCCTTGACTGTCTGTCTCACCATTTGAGTTCCTGTCCGCTTAGGGAGTGACCTGACGTCTCAACTCATTCCTTAGCTTAACGATGTTACCTTGCCTGATAATGATGTTTTCTTCTACAGCTGCACATCTGCATGCCAGCCCAGTCTGCAAAACGTGGCAGGAACGTTGACGAGATATTTGGGGCAGCCCAAATCCTTTTGGGGCAGCCCTAATCCTGCCCCAATGGGGCGGATTTCCCGGTGTTGACTGGGGGGGGGTCTCTGATCGTTGGCAAATCCCATTTTATCTGAGTGTAAAATTATGAGAGTTACCGTTTACCCAAACTATGATATCTCGCCGTAAATGGAGTATATGCACGTTGTGAGAAATACACCAAACGAAAGAGGCAATATTTAATGTTCTTAAAATAATAATATTTTTCATAACTACTTCCTTCTTTCTTTAGCAATAAGGAAACTTAATTTGGCGAAGCAAGAAGAGCCGTTTACCGTTACCTGAGTTGGTGACGTCACAGGCTAGAGTAGCTGACTTTGCTAATGCTTAAGAGATGGGATTTATTTGAGCCTCGATTGTGAATGCTGATTGTTTTCAGACAAAAAACATTTGGTTTGAGTAAAACTAGATGCATATTTTATTTGGTATCATTTTTTGTCTGCCATTAATGTTAGGAGTTTTAAGAAACCGAAAAACTTTGGTGGCTATAAATAAAGTAAGCGTGTATTTGCCCAAATTACCTAGCGACAAACTAAAACAGTAATGAAAGCAAGAAAGAAACGTTTTATACACAAATTGAAACAGTCAAAAATGAAAACCAAGCAAGTAAAACGCAAGAACACTCGTATTGTAATAATAAAACAACACTATTAACACAGTATCAGTTGGATATACATTTAGAAGCCAAGAGTTGATGTCAGTTTATCTAGTAAGTTTAAAATGCATTATCATTAAATAAGTTGAATATAATGGAAAATTAATATATGGTTAGCTAATCCAAGTAATTTTGTACGCAAAATGACAGCAGGTTACTTCAAATCGTTGATACTGAATGAAGCTCCCATCTCTTCACATAAGCGAGTGTGAAGTGATAGCCGTGACGTTACACTGCCTGAAAGCGGTGTCTCGCGTAAGTACGGTTTTATGCAAGTGGGCAGTTCGCCAGCTTATTACTTATCGGTACGGGATATATAGCGGTAGAACGGCCTGTGGGCTCCGCTCAAAGTCGGCTCAGTTATCGGCTAGTTACGGACGACTTTATACATGTTTATTTTTTCCAGTACTTGTCGAGCCTGTTTTTGAATGAGTTTACAGAGGTGCAGATGTGATGAGTTTCAGGCAGGCTGTTCCATGTATTCAACCACACGACTGGATAAGCTTTGCTGTCTCCGGAGAGTGTTCACTTGCGGTTTTGAAGCTTGAGAGAGTGTCCTCGGGTCCTGTGACTGTCTGCAATGACGAACAACTCCTCTTGGTTGATTTCGAATTTTTCCTGGTCAAGATTTGATAGGTCATGATCATGTCATCCACGCTGGCGTCGGTAATACATAGACATCATTCTCAGTTGTATCAACCTGTCTCATTGGTCAGCTGTCGAAGTATCCTTGACTAGCTGGTTGTCCTCCTCAAAATCTTTTCTACAGCATCCTGGTTCTCGGTACATGGGTCCCATACACGTTTCCAATATTCCAGATTGGGTCGAATTAGAGATTTGAACAGAAAGGAATGGTCCTGTTGGTGCGAGCTTTTCAAACGACCTTTTGATCATTCCAAACATCCCTGAAGGCTTTAGAAATTCAGCCTGGGCAGTTGTGGTCAATGGAAGCGTAGACTGCTGTCGGACCACGATACCAGGTCTCTCTCATTGTTGGTAAGCTTCCAGAGTCTTGCCACCCATCTTGTATTCATGCCTTTCGTTTCTGGTTCCCAAGTGCATCACTTTGCACTTTTGTAAATTGAAGGGAAGTTGCCATGAGCCAGAACAGGTAAGCAAAGCATCAACGTCCTTCTGGAGTGCCTGGGATTCACTCAAGTTATCCACCGTTCTGTACACCTTCGTGTCGTCGGCAAAAAATTTCACACTTGAACTGATTGTGTCTGGTAGATCATTAATGTAAATTAGGAAAAGAACTGGACCAAGGACACTCCCTTGTGGAACACCACTTTTAAAACTTCCTTCCAGTCTGAGGCCTTCCCCATTGACAAGGCTCTCTGTCCGTTGGCCGTAAGAAGCACGTATCCAGTTAAGAATTTTTTCCCTGAATGCCATAGCTGCCAATTTTGAGAAAGAAGACGTTTCGTGAGGCACCGAATCGAAAGGCTTTGGCAAAATCGAGGTACACAACGTCAATTGGGCTTCCGCTGTCCAATATTCCTGTCCACTGATCAGTACCATCAGTAGCTGTGAGGCACAAGAGCGGCCAGACACAAACCATGCTGGTGATCGCTCATCCATGGCTTCAGTAGGTGTTCCATCACGTATCCCGAATAATGGATTCCATTAACTGCATACAACTGATGTGAGACTGATGGGTTATAATTGGTTGACTGATGGTCTATAATTGGCTGCCAGATGCCGGTCACTTCTTAAATATGCTGAGAATGTGTCCTGTTTCCTCTGGTTGGAGCAATTACCCGTATCAAAAGTGAAGCCTGAAACAGAGTTTCTCAGAGGGTCACACAGTTCTTCTGTGTTTCTTGTAGCACTCGAGGTGGTATGCCATCTGGTCCAGGTGACTTGTTGGGTTTTCTCCAGCCCGTTCTGCACATCTATTGCATCAAACTCTATGGTATGAACCGAGTGTCCAGATGAGCGATCCCCTATATCTAGTATCTCCAGCAAGTCTTCCTCAGTAAAGATGGTTGCGAAGAATCTGTTAATTCGTCTGCCTTCTCTGCAACTTGTTGTTGCCACAGTTCCATCGATCCGTTGGAGGTCTTCTATCTGTGCCTTGTCTTTAGTCTTGAGTTGATGTATTTCCACAGCTCCATTGGGTTTTCTTTTATGTTGTTGAATAGATTGGTCCTCATTTGTTCCTAGGCGCTTTTGTCCACTTCCTGAGTTTTGTTCCTGGTAGAAAGTAAACTTCTTCCATCATAATCAACTGCCCGATTTCATATACTTTGCATGCATCTTATTCTTCTTCTTTCGCATGCGGATGGCTTTCTTGTCCATACACAGGTTTTTCATTTTCCGTATTCTCTTTAATGGTATGCATTGTGCAGTAGTCTGATTAAGTTTGGAGGCTATGTTTTCCCAGAAACTTCTCAACATCTTCAGATTCGAGTGCTGTCCAGTCCACTTCAGCTAGCAATCTCTAAGCCTTGGATAGTCTCGGTTTACATCTTGATATGGAGTATTTGCTGTGCTAGGTGACTGTTCGCGCCTGTATGGTGAGGACAGGCATGAGTGGTCCTGTGTCCAAGTGGTGCACTGAAACTAAATCCTGCACTATGGCTCTTCATTGGAAAAGATTAATCCAGTTGTGCTAGATTATTACTAGCCGAGATCTTGTTGGGTTTGTTACATGCTGGAAACATGAAACATTTCCTGAGTGCACGGCCAAAATTGCTGGAGAATGACTCGGCCTTCACAGAGATATTCTTAAATCCAATCAATGTCCTTCATGTTGAGTCACCTACATATTCTAAATGTGTAGCGTTTCAGCTCTAACAATTCCCGGAACAGGTTACAGAGTTCAGCAGTGGAAGCTTGGTCTGGGAGCCTTGCCTGTTTCTGTACACCAAATCCCATAAGAGAGAGTCTGACCCTGCAACTTACAATCTTGAGAAAGATTGTCTCCATTGAAGTACTCTTAACTCAAATCCTAACACGCATTAATGTCTTCTCTGATAGTAGAACCTGCTAGACCTACTGAGTTCCTCCTGCCCCTAAGTCTTACTTAGTCTGGGTTAAAGTTACCACTGCGTCCTTGAATCCTGGTATGGAAGTTTCGCTTGTGGCCAATGGAGCCTCTGTGCTTTTTGGTATCACTTCCCACATATAAGTAATCAATATCTGGCTTTTTGAGGGTATTCACAACATTGCCAGGAGCTCATCTCGATTTGTTTGAGGAGCGCGTCTGCAATTTGTCATATAACACTTTCAGAGATCCATATTTCATAACCTTTCCTAATGCCATTTCTTCTTACCTAGTCAGTTGTCCTGAACAGCCACACATTTTCCCTTGACTATTTTTACATTTTCACCTTTTGCTTTGCGGGCCCTAAACTCCTCACGTGCTTTCCAAAGTTTTTCCCTTTCTTCCTCCGACAGGTCTGGGTTTATGTACACTTTACGTGCCACCTCATCATCACTATCACGAAGAACCTTGGCCACCTTGAGAAGGCCCATTTAAATTCCCTTCAATTCCAGGGTAACTCAAGACTCCCATCTTCTCCAACTCTGATGCCTTTGTTCACTTTCAAGTTCACATTGAGTTCACTTTTCACAAGTTTAGTGAAGTCATGAATGTCATCTTCAGATCTTTCAGTAGACTGCAAGGCTTGTGACTCAGGTAAGTTACTTACAACTACATTACATTTCCTCTGGCATCTTTCTGTCCTGTACATTTTTCATGCACTTCTGGATGAACCTGTGGTGTAATTGCTGCTCTGCATTTCTGCTGACTTGGCTACATCTGCATATGTTTTTCTTACCTCAGCCTGGTTTTGAATAGACTCCTTCAGTACGACGTCCTGCTTACTTACCGCCATCTTGACAGCATCCAGCTTGCTTTCAATGCGTTCAAGGCATGCATTCTGGCTTACACATGCTATCACCAAGCATTCATGTAATTTCTCAGCGTGGGCAGTTTACTTTTGCAGACATCACATAGCCATGCCAAGCTACTACTCTGAAGCACTTTCAAAGACTTTTTCATGCAGATCCTGACATGCAGCATGGTACCACGTCGTGCATAAATCACATTGGATCCCATGTTCAATGTCAAGCACTGATTTTCCGCAATGTCTTTGCTGGCTGCCTTTGCAAATATCCTCCTGTCTCTTTCCATTACCTTTCCGGTTTCCGGTAGCCTGTGCCTTACCTCATTGTCACTGAAGAAAACTGCACCTTGCGTGTCACTGTCAGCATTTGGCCAGATTGGTGCGCTAACATTCGGCGGCGCCGATTTCGGGGATTCCGTTCGATTATCCTTGCCTTTATTTCTCGTCACTGATTGGTTTGGTTTGTGGACCAAGCACCGCATCCTCTTGGGATCATAGTGCTGGAACTCTCACCCTGT
>VOPJ01004564.1:0-23869 GCA_014673585.1 Semibalanus balanoides
TGATGAAGTAAATCTACGAAAAGCGTCTTGGTCATCAATAAATTAATATGAGGAGTTGACTGTTTAGTGTATAGGTTGTTGGCTTTGAGGCATGAGTAGTCGTGTCAAAACATTTATGAACCAATGATACAATACAATTCTGAACCATTCTCACCAAATAGGAGAAAGAGGCAACGTGTCAGCCAGTTCAGTCTAACACTACCGCCCTCACTACCACCTTCAGATCACTACTGCCTTCAAAACCATCCCACCTTGAAAACTACCTTCCAACTCGTAAGGTGCCCATATATTGCTAACCGACCCTTAGACCTGTAGCCTGCCAACCGTCGTTAACTGACCTCTTCTTTCTTCTTTGATCTGACAACTGACGTCTTCCTTCTCCTTTGACCTGACAACTGGCCTCTCCTTTCTTCTTTGATCTGACAACTGACGTCTTTCTTCTCCTTTGACCTGACAGCTGGCCTCTTCTTTCTTCTTTGATCTGACAACTGACGTCTTTCTTCTCCTTTGACCTGACAACTGACCTATTCCCCCTCATTTAACCTGGCATTGGCAATTGACCTCTTCCCTCTCATTTGACCTGACAACTGACCACTTCCCATTCCTTTGACCTGACAACTGATCTCTTTCCTCTCATTTGACCTGACAACTGACCTCTTTCCTCTCCTTTGACCTGACAACTGACTTCTTCCCTTCTCTGTGACCTGACACTGATATCCGCTTTTTCCTCTGACCTAGTCACTGACCTTTGCTCTGACCGGTGATCTTGTCCCGCAGCACGTTGATCTGGTGGACAGGACCGAACTCCTCAAACATGGCGCGGATGTCGTTCTCGTCCATGTGACGCGGCATCTGACCTACGAACATCTTGATGGTGTCCGGGTCCGGCTGGTCCCGCACCGCATCCTCCGGTATCCGCCCGTGGCCAGAGCCCACCGAGACCGCCCTGCAACGACACCACAGCATGACGTCACTATGGCGGAACTTTTCCAAAGGTGGGGAGGACAATTGTCATGTTTGTGGGCTTATGACTAAAAACATCTTTATTACGAATACAGTGTCTTCAACCTGGAGAAGTCCACAAGATCAAGCACAAAGATGGCGGGGCAGTTTCCATAGTCATCATTATTTGGCATGGCTAGAGATGAAAATACAATCCTGTTTCTAGTCCGGCCTATTACGGGCTCAGCCGAGTCAGTAACACTGAGTCTGTGTTTGGCAGGGCAGCGAGTGAATTGTAGCCAGACCAGTAACACTGAGTCTGTGTCTGGCAGGGCAGCGAGTGAATTGTAGCCAGACCAGTGCTCGCCAAGTGACGGATATACCTACCCATCGGTACCCCGCCCAGTTCTGTGAAATTGTCTAATCGAGTTCAGCCAGTTTAGTTCGGGCTAGCCTTGAAATTGAGATACGTTCCATGAATTAATCTCAAAACAAAGGATCACAACAGTTTCTTTTTCAACCTATTGTACTGCGGGAACGATCAACTATCTCTTCGCTTTCACAACGAATCATAGCCGAACAATTTCCCGTTTTAGTTCCCTCGTTCCCTGTTCCTTCGTCGCTTGAAATACTACACCCCATCTAGCAAAAAATGTCTTATCGAATCTACTGCGGTATCCGCAAAGCGTCTCTGATCGGCCGTCCCCAGTGCCAGCGGCTGAATCAATTTCTGTCGTCTCTATTTCGGTTTCCTCTGCGGTTTAGCCGCCGTTGTTCGTTTTCCCTCGGTTGATATGTCTCCCCTTCAGACGTCTGAGTGGCCTGAGTCGTCTGAGACGTACCGTCGGCGGCGAAGGTACGGCTTCAGCAGACATCCGACCGGCAGTGGTCAGACTGCCACTGGGCTGCCACGAGCGGCCCAGCTCGTCCTATCTGTGACGCTCAGAACAGACTGCTGTGACGCTCAGAACAGACTGCTGTGACGCTCAGAACAGACTGCTGTGACGCTCAGAACAGACAGCTGTGACGCTCAGAACAGACTGCTGTGACGCTCTGAACAGACTGCTGTGACGCTCAGAACAGACTGCTGTGACGCTCAGAACAGACTGCTGTGACGCTCAGAACGACTGCTGTGCACGTTCCAGAACAGACTGCTGTGACGCTAAGAAACAGAGAGCTGTGACCGCTCAGAACAGACAGCTGTGACGCTTCAGAACAGACAGCTGTGACGCTCAGAACAGACTGCTGTGACCGTCTCAGAACAGACTGCTGTGACCGCTCAGCACAGACTGCTGTCGTTCAGAACAGACTGCTGTGACCGCTTCCAGGACAGACTGCCTGGTGACGCTCAGAACAGACTGCTGTGGACGTTCAGAAACAGACTGCTGTGACGCTAAGTAATAACAGGAGAGCTGTGAGCTCAGAAACAGACAGCTGTGACGATTCAGGACAGACTGCTGTGGACGGCTAAGAACAGACTGCTGTGACGCTAAGAACAAGACCTGCTGTGACGTTCAGGACAGACTGCTGTGACGCTCAGAACAGACTGCTGGTGACGCCTCAGAACAGAACTCTGTGACGCTCAGAAACAGACTGCTGTGACGCTCCAGAACAGAGAAGCTGTGAAGCTAAGAACAGACAGCTGTGACGCTCAGAACAGACAGCTGTGACGCTCAGAACGAACAGCTGTGGAACGCTCAGAAACAGACTGCTGTGACGCTCAAAACAGACAGCTGTGACGCTCAGACATAGAAGCTGTGACGCTCAGCATACAGACAGCTGTGACGCTCAGAACAAGACTGCTGTGATTGCTCAGACAGAAGTGACCAGCTGAATCGACACACACACTAACAAAAGAAAACAGAACAATATCGCTGTGACGCCTCAGAACAGACTGCTGTGACGCTCAAGAACAGACTGCTGTGACGTTCAGAACAGACTGCTGTGACGCTCAGAACAGACTGCTGTGACGCTCAGAACAGAGAGCTGTGAAGCTAAGAACAGACAGCTGTGACGCTCAGAACAGACAGCTGTGACGCTCAGAACAGACAGCTGTGACGCTCAGAACAACTGCTGTGAACGCCTCAGAAAAGAACTGCTGTGACGCTCAGAACACAGACAGCTGTGAACCTCAGAAACAGACGCTGTGACGCTCAGAACAGACAGCTTGCGCTCAGAACAGACTGCTGTGACGCTCCAGAGAAAAACTAGCTGTGACGCTCTTCAGAACAGACAGCTGTGAACTCAGAACAGACTGCCTGTGACGCTCAGAAAGACAGCTGTGGACGCCTCAGAACAGACTGCTTTGTGACGCTTCAGAACAGACAGCTGTGACGCTCAGAACAGACTGCTAGTGAACGCTCTGAACAGACTGCTTGTGACGCTCAGAACAGCACCTGCTGTGACGCTCAGAACAGACTGCTGTGACGCTCAGAACAGACTGCTGTGACGCTCAGAACAGAGAGCTGTGAAGCTAAGATCAGACAGTTGGTTTGCAAATCGGCAGAACAGGCCCGTGTCACGTCTACCGATGGCAGAACAGGCCCGTGTCACGTCTACCGATGGCAGAACAGGCCCGTGTCACGTCTACCGATGACGTCAGAATAGTGACGTCACCGTCTACCGATGCTACTGCAATGCACGGTAGCGATCGCTGATGTGGATTTTAGCGTTTTATTTACGTGATTTGATGTCTTCAAAAAGCCAGAGATATGCCTAATCTGTGTTTTTATATTTTAAAACTGGACCACTTCAGTTCATTTAATTACCCATCAACTGATCATTTTTCAGAGTGTTTTGCGCCATCTCGCCTGTCAGTCGGTTAGCATTTGCATAATGTTCACTGTTCAAAGTGTTCAGAGGCTCAGGCAGCTCGACTGGCGGTCACGGTCAGTGATCATTGTCGCAGCCTTCAGAGTGCTCAGAGGCAGCTCAGTTGGCTGCCAGTGCACCTGCATTTGACCAGACGCCATACCGCGCCGTGCCGAACCGGGCCAGGGGGGGGGAGGTGGAGACACTGGCCCGCCGCCTGTCCCGCCTCCGACAGCTGGTAACTCGACAGGTGCTGATGACAGCAGCAATGGTCCTCATCAGCCGTCCGCCGCACCTGCGCCAGACTCGCCTCGCTCGTCATCCTCGCCGAGACGCCACCGCGCCCGACGAGACTAACGCGAAGTGCCGACAGTTACGAGAGTGGGCCGCATAGCTGGATGGCCTAGGAGTAGATTCGGTGATAGGAAGGAATAGCAACAAAGGAGAAAATGAAAAGAGAAAGAAGCGACTTTTGCACGCAGCCCAGGTTCGGAAAACAGTGAACAGCATCCGGTGAACAACACGGTCCTGGTCAAAGTCAACGAAACAAAATCGGCACCAAAACAACAGCTGAAGAGAAAGTTTCGCTTTACAGCTTACGCCTCGGACCTAGAAACTTGTGGATAAAACAAGTTGCATGTTATTGATGGAAATACAAGGTACACTTCTTAACTTGGTGTCTACACAGCCTAGCGAAGACAGCGCCCGCCCGTCACGGCCGCTATGTCTGCAGCCAGTGTTTCCTGTTGGGCTGTGATGGCCGGTGGCTGGAGCCACAGCAGCAAAACAGCACCTTAACGTTCCGCTCCCCACCAGCCACGTCAGCCCTATACGGCCAAAGTTTTGTCGTACGTCGCTACCGGTATGGATCGGTGGAACCCGCATGGGAGGCTGAGCCAGCCCGCAAGTAATAACTGTCTCCCGATCACAGTCTAACTACCGACACAGGAAACAACATTGATGTTCGGCCTTCGAGCTAACTTTTGAAATAGCTCATCACAAGATGGTGGTGAATGTGTTACAGACGGATGTCGGGGTTTTAAATAGGCGACCTGCACGGGTACTTCAAGGTTAACTTCAAGCTTATTAAAGGTGGGATCAGCGGATAGTCACCTCTACGGATAATGGTAAGGATGATATCAGTTGTTATGTTGTTACATCACACCACATCACATCACACAGCACGTCACGTCACGTCACATATCACATCAGCTGAGCAGATCACGTCAGTCGGCTCAGAGAGCTCCTCACAGACGCCCACCACAGACGCCCGCCACAGACGCCCGCCACAGACACCCATTACAGACGCCCATCACAGACACCCACCACAGGCGCCCACCACAGACGCCCGCCACAGACGCCCGCCACAGACGTCCACCAACACCTATGTAGATGGTAGACGGCTCGACAAACTGACGACTACAGACTAAGATACGATACAATTAGCGTCTTGGTCACAAGAGGATATGTTGCGTAACCAGAACAACAACACTTAGCTTACAAAGGCAGCAAACTGGCGCAGAAGTAATATTCCCGCTTCATTCGTTAGTAATCGGGGCTCGATTCCCACTATCTACCCCTCCCCAGAATGACAGGATGACCAGAATGACTCATTAGCCCTCCCGCTTTGCGCAGACCGCAGTTCTCGGCTTCAAGCTATGCGGTACAGCATAAATTCAGGCGTTTACTACTAGTGCCATCTAGGGACAGGAATATAAATGGCATGTGTACTGTCGTTCATGGCCTAATGGCGCAATCGGCATCACGACGAACGAATCCTCCCACAAATCCAATGAATTTGTTATCCGACTAATTCGCTGTCGCGTGCGTTCTGGGACAATCACAATTATCCGCCGGTTTTGTCACTGCTGCGCCGTGTCATAGTTGTTGCGGTTATTTTACTTGTGATCAGATATCACGATATTTGTAACACTTTGTCAGAGATGATGTCCTGTGGTAGAAACAGGGTATGCCATATTATCTTTGAGTCTTAGCCTAATGTAAAAGAAAATCACTGGAAAATAAATTAGCCCTTCCGATTATCGATTTTGAAATTCGCGCTCCACAGCGCAAATTCGTCGGTCGAATTCGCTTGTTCGCTGATTCATTGTGTTACCGAACACAAACTATGTGAATATTCGGTGATACGAACGAATTCGTCGTAATACCGGCAAATTTGTCGTGTTGCCGATTGCGCTCTGAAGCAGTGGTTTCCAAGCAACACAAAGTTGCACTAAGCGGTAACACAAAGTTGAGCATTATTTACAATTGATTGGTTTCCGCTGCTCTTTGCGATAATGTGGTGATGTTGAAACAGAAACTGCGACAGAAGCACACACGTGCATTTTTCGCCAACCAATAAAACGAATCAGGCTCAGTCATTTCAAACGAATCAGTATATTTCTCTTAAGCTGCACAATCGTCTTTGCATTGCCCTCGCTCGAAGACTCAATCACCCCAAGCGGGGTAAGCACAACCTATTTGAGAATCACTTGGTGATAATTGTATTTGCTAGTTTTTATCTGGATTTTGGGGGTGGTAACATCATTTAATTTGTGACTTATCATTTAATTTGTGTTTTCACTTGAGATCATTTATTTGTGACAATCGCATGTTCAGTGTAGTGCAAATGTTCTGCCCACTTCATCGACACCACCCGATGTCGATGCGCCCGGCGAATAAATCCTTCGTGAAAACGGTTAGAGCAGCCCTTCCAGTGCACTATTCGAATAAATCCTCCATTTATCTGGGGCAATGTTTGTTTTCGTCTGCCGGAGGCTAGCTCTAAAAGTATTCCGAAAAAGCTTTGCTTAAGCGCACCCGTTTACTTTAATGTCAACATTGTCAATCAATCGGTGCTGTCTTTAGTTGTCAATCGGTGCTGTCTGTGAGTGCTGAGGGTGCAGTGAAATCTAAGGAAACTATTTATGCCCTCGCCCCTGATACCGGGGGCGAGGGCTATAGTAATTGCATTGAATTCCACTGCGTGCAGCACCGACAGAGACAGAGACAGAGGTGGTGTTGATGAAGTGGACAGAACATTTGCACTACACTGTGTTTCGTGTAGTGTTTCGTGGACACTGTCATCTGCAACGATCCCAAGGCTCAGTTCACTCTCACAATTTAGTAATTAATGTTAAGTGTTTGACATATTTTTACACGTTTAACACCAAAAGTAAAAAGTAAAAGTAAACAACAATCGGCATCACCTTAAAATGTTCCATTGACTCCGAACGCTAAACACAATTCGTGCAACTCCGCCTTATATCACACGGAGATCGTGTGAGCCTGGCAACACCCACATGTCCGCAAATATCTCGCTTGAAAACGCTCCTCTTTCATAGCAGCGCCAACACTTGGACATCATCAATTATGTAGCTCGGATTGCAGCCAGAGACACGATAGCTCGCGTGCAGCCATCCCTACCTCAGCGATCGTGGACCAGATAAAACCCATTAGACGCCGCCGGGAATAAACCACAGATTGTGTATGGGGAAACATCGTAACCGTTTGATTACCATTGGCCGTCGGGGACAGTTTTTCGGTTTGTGTCGCAGTTCATTTCACGGACGGATGAACAGATTATAGTTCATTCTCTAGCCATGAAAAGCAGTATAAGGAGACAGTAATGAAATGGTCATACGTTCCTTGAAGTCGTCGTTCAGACTATACGTCACTGGTTTACATGTGATGTGCCGCTGGCGCCTCACACAATGATATATATATTTGACGACGACGCCATGTTAAAGGGAATAGTGGACCTTGGATCTGGTATAAACCATTATAGTATAAACCATTCAGCAGGCATCTAGTTTAAAGTAGAGTTATACATGGGGTGGCTATCACCATGGCTGGCTGAACCCATGGCTAATTGCGCGGACTGGAAAATCTCTAGCTCATGGCTGTGGCTACGGCTGTGGCTGCATAGTCTACATAGGATTTTTTTGTGCATCAATCTTATCAAATCAATCATGGGTAACAGAAGCATTGGTATTTTGCTATAACAGTAGACTGGAAATCAACACATAATTTGAATTTACAAAAATCCTCACGTTTTTCCAACGGCGAGCCATTGACATTTGCGAGTGGCTGTGGCTGGCTGTGGCTGGCTGTGGCTGGCTGTGGCTGGCTGATGCCATGGCTGTGGGGCGGCTAGGCCAAGGAAAAGTGCATCCATGTCGAACTCTAGTTTAAAGGGAACAGTCCTTTTTACATGGAGTTTTGAATTAAGATAGCAGAATTGTAGCTTAGCTATATAAATCATATGATCTACGGTTCGTTTATTCCACAACTCTACCTCAACGGCTCTAGAGCAGATTTTCGAACGACCCGACATAGTTTATACCAAATGGCCGGTATATACCAGATTGGTTTGTAACTGCCTAAGACAGAGTATTCCATACCAGAGGGCTGGTTTATGCCAGAAAGGTTTATACCGGATCAAAGGTTGACTATTCCCTTTAAGATAGTATATAATATTGGAAAATTGTTGACATCACTGTGTTTCAATTATCGCGGCTGCAAGAGTAAAAACAACTCAGATAAACATCGTTACCGGTTTGACATTTCACTGTCCAATGAGAAAACGTTCTGATAAAATTGTCAGGTTTCTGCTTCATTTCCTCAGTACCTTCTCTCATTAACGCAGTTTCATTCAAATGCCAGTCTAATAGTGAAAGCTCCAGTCAGTGGCAGTGAGCAGTGAGCATACATCGTACATTCCGCGCCTGACGTGGGCAAACTGCATTCCTGGCGCTGGACAAAGGCGCCGTCTCCATCTGCGGCGGAATCTGCGGCGGAAGCAGAGACTGTCGGCACGCGGGGTCAAATTGGCCGGGAACAAACAGGCCGGCTCAGCCACAGCTTCCGGGCTGGTTCCGCCGCCGGCCACTGGGCGGCGCCACCTCCGCTGCCGACAGACCCGACCGTCGCGGGCAGATGTCCTGACTCCCTAAGCGCTGCCGCCCCCGCTCTCTGTGCCAAGATACGGCCCTTACATATTGTGGACCGAGGATAGTGCTTATCGGACACGAGGGGTTACCGAACCAACAGCAAGAAGCACTACATAATGCGTCCCCAGACGTAAGGCAAGGAGGGCAGGCGGACCGCTATTATACGTGATCCACACTCAGAACAGTAGACAACCGACCACTCTTCCAGCGATACTGCCACAGTTACATTAGATATAGGTGCAGCCAGTCACGGTACATAACCCCTTTGAGAAGAAACGATCCAAGAAACGATATGGCGTCGGGAGGCGGGGCGCCCCCCCCCACGGCTTGCCACCAACAGCCCCCCCCCGGCTGCCACCAACGCCCCACTAGACCACCCCATCCGAGCCTTAGGATACCACTTGTCTACGTAAACAGCGCTGCCAATCCTGACAGTGGCCAGATATATCCGCGCATCGCATCAATCAAAGCCGCATCAGTATGCATCGAGTGCTGCGGGCAGCGGGTGGGTCGCCGCAAGGGAGAGCCCGAGACGCCCTTTCTACGTCCGCCGCCCCTGCGCGCCCCAAGGGAAGACCCTCAGAGACGGAGCGAGCCCTGGGGACTCAGTTGCGGCACTGCGCGGCTCGCCGCGTTGCGGTGCAGTGCTTTTTGGTACAGTGAAAGAGGGAGGGAAGGGGAGCTATGTTGAGAGCGTAGCCGTGGAGAGAGAGGGGTAGAGAGAGGGAGAGAGAGGGAGAGAGAGAGAGAGAGAGAGAGAGAGAGAGAGAGAGAGAGAGAGAGAGGAGAGAGAGAGAGAGAGAGAGAGAGAAAGAGAGAAGGGCTATGTTGAGAGTGCAGCCATGCCCAGCACAGAGGGAAGGAGGTAATGAGGGAGCTGTGTTGAGAGGAGCGCGGTGAAGCCGAGGGGCGTGATGTGAACGAGGGACGCCGGTCGATTTCCTGAGGAGGGGCGGCGCTGTAGAGTAATGAGCGGCTTAATGAACGGCTGGAGGAAGCTAGCTGCTCGGTTCAGAGAGGCCTTGTGTTGGCCCCGGGCTTCATAAAGAGCTGGAGAATGCTGGATAAAAGTATTTTTGGCCTCTAGGCAGGGTAAAAAACGATGGAGTAAAAGAGCGCGTTTTCTAACGAAGGACTAGCGATATATGTCCGGAAGATAAACTTCAAAGCTCTTAACTTTGAACCGAGACTTTACTAATCCTAGACCAGACCTTTCACTGTTCATCAGCTATTTTTTATCGGTGACGCTTCAAACAATCGCGATCTTTAGAGAAAGTGGTCTGGGGAATTGAAGGGACGATATTCTCAGAACGACACAGTCATCTCGCCGTCTGCTGGCATTGGTAATGGGACACAAGCCAGCTCACATTGTGCCTGTATCTCAGACCTGAAGGTACATCGGCAGTGCACTCTAGCACTGGCGTCACGTCACATGTCTAGCACTGGCAAGTATTCGAACATGAGCTGAGACCATGGTTCAGCTGGTCAGACAGTCGGCGTCCTGTCGCCCAGAGAAGGTGCTGGGCGTGACGCCAGCTCTCCTGCACGTGCCGCCTCCCCAGCCAGCCAGCCAGCCAGCAGAGCTGACCGCTGCACTGCCAGCGCCGCGCGGCTAGCCAGCCAGCATATCATCAAACAAATCTGCCCACACCCACGGCCCCAAACCAAAACAGAACCAGGTGAGAAATGCAATTTCACGAATTCCACAGCACAAAAAGAGCATGCCAAAACAAATTTAACACCAGGAGGACAATTTGTTAGAGATAAACAGAACGGGATGGAAATACAATTGTTGACAAATGAGAGAGAAAGAGAAAATGAAATAATTGCAGGAAAGCGGGAGGGGAGGGGAGAGAGATAGGAGAAATAAGGGAAGAGAGGGAGAGAGAGAGAGAGAGAGAGAGAGAGAGGAGGAGAAGAGAGAGAGGAAGAGCAGAGAGAGAAGAGAGAGAGAGAGAGAGACAAGAGAGAAGGCGAGAGATAGAGATAAGAGGAGAGAAAGGGAGAAAGAGAGGGAGAGAAGGATGAGCAAAACACAGAAGGAACTAGGGCTAACAGAGGGATGCAACGACAACCCAAAACACATCCCAATCCACAAAGCTGAGCACAACACCTACAGGGCTTGGCGGAGCTCGCTGAGACTGAAGCAGTCACGTTCCCTCCACATGTCGCTCACTTCAGAGGAGCTGGGTAGCCGGCACTGGCACCTGGCGGGCACTGCAGCCGTGGCTGTGACGCCGGACAGCCTGGGGCACACGTGTGTGACACCCCCCCCCCCCCCCCTCCTCCTTACAATCCTCCCGGCTGCTGACGTCACCGGCGAGTGACGCACACTGACGGCGGATCGATAGAGTCGAGCTGACTCGAGTACACCAGCTGCTGACGGTAACGCGAACACAGTCCTAAACGTGACCCATCTAGTAGTCATGCACTGGCTGCAGTCGACACACTCAGTATAGGTCATGGTATAGTGCAGCACTGGTCCACAGTCGACACACTCAGTATAGTGCAGCACTGGTCTGCAGTCGACACACTCAGTATAGTCATGGTATAGTGCAGCACTGAAGTATAGTATAGTGCACTCAGTATAGTGCAGAACTGGTCTGCAGTCGACTGAGTCAGTATTTAGTGCAGCACTAACCTTGAGCATGGACAGGCTGACACCCCAGTCAACTGGAGCGATAGTTCCCGAACTGACAGCCCAGTCCGCTGCATGCAACTGATCCCTGACTGACTGATCAGTCCACTGATTGACCCCGCGGGTACAGATGTCTTTCCGTGATAGACGTTAGTGATGACTTTAGTGATCGATTGATTATAATCGATTTCAGTGAGCAAAAGTTAAATGTCGGCTTTCAGGTAACGTTCCTGAAAGTTCCTTCGGAATTTTCGTGAGGAGGAACTGTAGCTCAACCTATGAATCTTCAATGAGCTGAACATTTCTGATCCCGGATTGCAAGGAAAACATGACCGTGAGCTGGAAATCGTGTATAGTGTAGCCTGTCCTGACAACCAAGTCCCGGGAAAAATCGGACAGGACGACATCGGCTTTTCAAGGCAGGTGGAATGAGTATTTAGGTGAGTCTGATGCAAGTGGTAAAAACTTAGCTCCAGACAATAAGGGCAGCCGTAAGGTCGCTCCTGGATGTCGTTACTACTACTGCATGCTGTAGGTAATACATCTGTCATGGAGTAATAGAAGCTCCACGCTGGCATCCTGACGTGGTCACAAGATTGTTGCAAGGCGGAATCATAATCGCATTAAGAGACTAACTCCTTCATCCTGTCAGTAAAAAACGATTTAAAAACAAATACAAGTAGGTACTGCCTAAGTGAGGACTCAGACAAAGCAAGAACTGTGCTCTACGTCATAACACAGCATCACACACTTCCGCTACAGAGCAAAATCCCCCCTCCCCTCTTGGCTGCCTTATACCTTCTCCCCTCCCCTCTTGGCTGTTTTACACCTTTTCTCCTTCCGATGCCCTCTTGGCTGCTTTACACCTTTTCTCCTTCTGATGGCCGGTTTCTCTCATACGCAGCATGAAAAGAACATCCCATGTGCCTCTGTCTGGACCGTGTCGACACCATCAGACCTCTGTCTGGACCGTTGACACCATCCAGATCATCTGTCTGACCGTGTCAATACATCAGACCTCTCTCTGACCGTGTGACAACCTATCAGACCTAATGTCTGGACCGTGTCGAACACCATCGAAGACCTCTGTCCTGGACGTGTCGATACCATCAGATGTCCGTCTGGACCGGTGTCGACACCCAAATCAGATATCTGTTCTGACCGTGTCGACCCTATCAACTCTGGTCTGGACCGGTGTCGACCACCATCAGAACCTCTGTCTGGACCGACGTTGACACCATCAGATGTCTGTCTTGGACCGTGTCGATACCATCAAATGTCTGTCTGGACCGTGTCGACTACATTCAGACCTCTGTCCTGGACCGTGTCTATACCATCAAGACCTCTCGTCCCTGGACCGTGGTCGTACACCATCAGATATCTGTCTGGATCCGTGTCGATCAAACATCAGATGTCTGTCTGGAGACCGTGTCGATACCATAGACCTCTGTCCTGGACCGTGTCTATACCATCAGACTCTGTCTGGAACCGTGTCCGACACCATCAAATGTCTGGTCTGGAACACGTGTCGATACCATCAGACCTCTCTGGACCGCGTTCGACACCATCAACCTACCTCTGTCTGACCGTGTCGACACCATCGATGTCTGTCTGGACCGTGTCGATACCATCAGACCTCTGTTTGGCACCGTGTTATACCATCTAGACCTGTCTGGGACCGTGTCGACAACCATCAGATATCTGTCTGGACCGTGTCGATAGAAACATCAGACCTCTGTCCTGGAACCGTGTCGACACCCAATCAGAATGTCTGTCTGGACCGTGTCGAAAACCATCAAGACTCTTTTTGGAACCGTGTCCTATAACCATCAGACCTCTGTCTGGACCGTGTCGACACCAACCCTCAGATATCTGTCTGGAACCGTGTCTATATCCATCAGACCTCTAGTCTGGAGCACCGTGTCGACACCAATCAAGATATTGTCTGGACCGTGTCGATCACATCAAGACCTCCTGTCTGGTACCGGTGTTATACCAGTCAACCTCTGTCTGGACCGTGTCGACCTCATCAGATGTCTGTCTGGACCGTGTCGACACCATCAGACCTCTGTCTGGACCGTGTCGATACCATCAGTATTACACAGAACCCAGCTGTGACTGCCTGGGGGGGGGGCGAAATAACCTCACGACGGACTTATCCATCGTGGAGGGGAGTCTATCCGGCGAGGCGAGGGCGTCGGTGGCGGTGGCGGTGGCGGTGGCGGTGGCGGCGGGGGCGTGGGGGCGGAGGTGGAGGTGGAGACGGGAGCGACAGGGACAGCGGAGAGGCGGACCTGATCCCTCGTCCCCGGCAGTGATAAAGCAGTACCCCGAGTCTGAAGTTGTGCCGTAAAGTTGATCGCGCTGACAGGAGGCTTGACACCAGTTTGAGGCAAGTGAACGACACAGGAAGTTTGTTATTATACGAGCTAACTCTAGTGCGAAACTCACAGCTGGGGGTAGGACGCCGGAGTAGACGTAAGCAATAATACCTCCAGGAGAACTGTGATAAATCGACCAGCGTGTAGCTTAGTGTTGAAACAACACAACGATCAATGTTTGCGAGGCTTTATTAAAACTTCATATCACAACAAACGCCGGGCTAATGCCCCATAACAGTAAACATAAGACTCAACTTTGCCGTCAACAAGCCCAACCACATCATATAACGGAACCTGAAACCATATCTTCGCCTGCTAGACTCTCCCATTTCCCTCGGTGGTCAGCGTAGCTCCTAGAGCCCGCCGGGAAAAACACGTCCGCTGTTTTCTTCTCGGTGGAATTTTTGTTCTTTTCGTGAGGTAATGGGTCAGAGCGTGGAGTACCACATTACCTGCGGCGTGTCTCAGGTGGGGACACCCTCTGTCAGCGCCATTCCCTGTCACTACCGCGCCGCCAGCGCCGCCGTTATTTAAACTCTGGACTGCGGCGATCGCGGCGCGGTGGCGCTAATTCCGCCGCAGCAGCTCTGCGCCGCGCCGCTTTTGCCGTGAGCCGAGCGGCCGGTCTCAGCTCGAGGAGTAATGAGCAATTACGGCGGATGTCCCGAGGTGATGCGGCGCGTTGACGACACATTTTTCGAGCTGAAATGGAGCGGAGAGGAAGAAGATGGTTATATAGCCGGGCTCCTGCTGATGTAGATGTATGAATTGTGAATATTGAACGCGTGTAGACTCTAGGGAAGGTAGCAGCATCCATCATGTTTTAAGGGTAGACGAGGTAACTGATGACCGATATTTTGACACGATGTTAAAAAAGCAAAGGACTAATACAGGAGCACATTTTTTATTTTGACGTAAGCTAAAATGACTGAGCATTTCATAAAAATATGTTTGATCGTATTTGTATCTCATCGCAAACGATATTTTGGAAGCAAGAACAGCTCTAGCATGCCTATTCGTTTTTGTAAAAATTGAAGAACACCGACGTGACATACAGGCATCGTTTACGCGAAAACGTCGATGAAAAATATTGGAGAACGCCATTTTTCACAAACCCCTGCCTCGTTCGTGCCTGAAATCGACAGCAAACTTCTCAGAAAGAAGCAAAATTTCCATATTTCAATTACTAGGCTGACAGGCTGGGAAAACAGCGCGTTTAGCTGGTCGAACCTGCTCCGTGGCGACCCTCATCGAGTGCTGACGTTTGTTCAGATGGAAATAAAACCGCTCCGCCAGAATCGCAAACATTTCGACGTTCGCCCGACAGCGAATAAAAGGAGAAACGACTTGTGAGCCAATGTTAGGATCGAATCATTTGACGGGCGAGCTGCACCTCGTGCCATCCTGCAGGGTGCGTGTCCTCGGCTAATGCACGGGAGCGGCGGCGGCGGCGGTTTTTACGACAGGAAGTCCACACCGGAGTCAGTTGTAATCCTGGCACTCGGTGCCACGATGGCACGACAGTAATACTTCCGCTCGAACCGAGGTCCTTCCAATGGCAGCAGCACAGCGAGCCGCTACTTACACACACACACCCACACACCCACACACACACATATATATAATATATATATATATATATAAACTAACGCTCATAATATATTATAATTAATATATATACATGATTGCGAGTCAGACACTAAAAAACTGGGTCATGCGATAAGTCTCAGCAACATACTATCCATAGCAAATGGCTCATATTGCAAAAACTTCGCTAAACTTTTTTTAGAAGCAATGACTCGACTCAAGATTCGTCCGGAAGGATAGCCCTAGATAATGATATTGGTCACGTAATGCTTGTCAACGCTTTATCGGTCACGCGAGGCTCATCACTTATGTGTCTTCGCCTCGCCGTGTCTTTTAAACGTTGCGACGCTGACGACGAAAATAGTCACACGCACGCACGGAACAGGGAAATTCCACACTGGCCCTCGCTGCGCCAGTTTTCTTTCTTCTTTTGTGTCAACACCTATCGTACCGAATCCCGCCGAGCAAAAACTTCGCAAAAGGGACTGAATTGTCGGTGCATCGTGCGCTTCAACATCGTAAATTATATCAAGACAGCTTTCAGAAACACTTCACGCTCCCACACCGGCCGCGATTTCTATTGGGCGCGTCGCTGCCGCTCGGAATGCCCATCACGTGCCCGTTCTCGTGGCGGTCCGGGTAATGTATTCCATTCAATCGTGTCGACCTGTTATTATCAGCGGCCGATGGTAGCGACTGGCCGCACCACTCGGACTGAACGTCGGCGGTTACCGGCCATGTCCCTGTGTGATCGACAGTTCCTGCTATCGGCCCAACCCCGTCCGACCAGCTGTAGGTCCCCATCCGTCCCTGGCCAGTGGTCCCTAATGCCCCTCTCCAGACGAATATCCTGTCTCCAGAGTGCGGTCACTGCCAGGTCGGCAGGCAGTCGCGGCTTCTCTGTCCGGCCTTTCCCTGTCCTTGCTCTTGTTCCTGTCTGCGATTCTTTCCCTGTCCGGCCCCGACAGCCTTTATACCAGTCCAGTCAGTCACTATTCGTGGCCGGCAGTGCCAGCTACTGTTTCTTGTTACCGGTCTCTGTCCGGTCGGCAGTCCCTGTTACCGGTTTCTCCCCGCCTCTGCCCGGCTAACAGTCCCTGCCGCTGTCCGTGTCCCGTAGTTCCAGCTACCTTTCCCTGCTACCGTTCCCTGTGCTCCACTGTGTCCGGCCGGCCGGCTCCCTGTCCGTACCCGTGTCCGACTGGCCGGCTCCCTGTCCGTGTCCGTGTCCAGCTGGCCAGCTCCCTGTCCGTGTCCGTGTCCGGCCGGCCAGCTTCCTGTCCGTGTCCGTGTCCGGCCTGCCGGCTCCCTGTCCCTGTCCGTGTCCGGCGGTGGCGGCCAACAAACGCAATCTCCATCCCCGGAGACAAATGGGCGCCGCAGCCGACGTCCACGCCGACGACGTCCGGGCTGATTCCGCCCCGGGCAAAAAAAAACTGCTGGTCTGAGCCAACCGCAGGTCCACGGGCGGGGATTTGTAGGCTTTGTGAGGATTTTGAGAAAATTGTTTTGAATTACGAGGAATATATACGATGAATATAAATACTTTATGGGTTTTACGAACATCAATGAAACAAGAAATTGCATTTTACTACGTAGATTTCGCTAGCTATAATTTTGTCTTCCGTGGCTCAGCTATGTTTACTGGGGCAATATTCTGCAACTTGAGCAGCCCTGGCAACGAACAGTATTATGAGGTTAATATGTCTAGGAGAGTTGGTTCCTTGCCCCTTTCTAGTTAATCTACAGACCATTGTGTTCTTTTAAATTGAGATTTGTGTGTGCCGTGGGAGTCTGGGAGTAAAAAATGGCCAGCTCTCGTGTCAGCACAATCCTGAGAGTTTGTCACAGCTACACGGAGCTCTCAGAACGCCTTTTAAGCGAACATGTCGGCTGTTGAAGACAAGCCGTCAAACAAATCGTAGCCAGGAACTGCATCTGCTGCTAAGAACTCGGCATATGTGTTGAATAATACACTGCAGTGTATTATTCAACACATGTGAAACCTCAGTGCACTGGGGTGACATTTGTCTGAGGAACTGGTTGGATTCTAAACCCATTACAGACGCCTCAGCGGTAAACCCTTCTCTACTTTGTTTTCCTGCTTTGGACTGACCAGTGACCAAGTGCATTCGTTGAAAAACCGGTCGTTTCAAAAAGCAATGCTAGGTCCCTCAGCTTCTAGTTTGTTCTTCTGGTGTCCGAAACAAAATGAGCTTGCCGCGCGTTGTCGCGGTGAACCCGAGACGGACAGACCTTCAATCACAGCTGTGACGAGCCTCGGCAAACCACCACCACCACCGCCTGCCGGGACCGCTCCCTGGTGTCACAGCCTCTCCTCCCCCGGCCGCCAGCAGCTCCGTCGCAGAGCAGCTGAGTGGCAGGCGACACCGTACTCCGCTGCTCCCCAGGCGCCCATCCCGGGCTCGGCTAATCATTGGCGTGTGATTGCCAGTCGGCTCGAGGCGCGAGATGAGTTGGCAGCGCCGGCGAAGGGATTAATCAGCGGCCGGTGGCAGCGCGGCACTAATGGTGCTCCGTCCGCTTCATTCCGGTCACCACCCACCGCAGATCGCCGCCCGCCGTCCACCGCCCGCCGCCCGCCGCCCGCCGCCCGCCGCCCGCCGCCCGCCGCCCGCCGCCCGCCGCCCGGCCGTCCCGCCGCCCGCCGACCCGGCGCCCGCCGCCCGCCGGCCCGCCCGCCCCGCCCGCCCGCCGTTCCGCAGCCTCCGCCCGCCCGGCCCGCCGCCCCGCCGCCGCACGGTCCACCGCCGGCCGTTCCACCGCCCGCCCGCCCGCCCGCCGACCCGAGCCGCCGCTCGCCCGCCGCCCGCCGCCCGCCGCCCGCCGCCCGCCGCCCGCCGCCCGCCGCCCGCCACCCGCCGCCCGCCGCCCACCGCCCGCCGCCGCCGTCCCGGTCCCGTCTCCGGCACTGTTCAGTGCTCCTGTACACGTAATGTACACGTAATGGTCTCAGCTCCGATCCCGTCTCCGGCCCCGCCATTTCCCCGGCCCTACGGTCCTGTCAGCCGTCAGAGATGGTGTTAATATACAGCGGGGTTCGGTGTTCGTTTATCTTCGCTTTCGGTATATTAAGACGTGTGTTTACTGTTATTAAATAAATGTCATATTTAAGGGCGAAGAATTGTGATTGTTACTGTCCCTTGGTATTTGTAGACGCACGTAGATGTTAGTGTAAAATTACCACATATACAATTATAATAATGATAATAAATAGCATTATTCTCATCATGCCGAAGAAATATATTTATGACTAGTAAAGGTGCAAGCCGCAAGCTCCCTTATTTGACTTTGACTTTAATAATTTTTTCTCTCGACATTATGCGAATAAGGCTATTTATATTTAATTATCATTGTTACAATGTCTTCATTCTGTATCAAAACATTGCTTAAACAAGTACCAGATTACTCATGCAATTAGTCTAATTGAAAATTGTCATCCTTATAAACAGTTTTATTCACCAAAAGACGTTCACGTTAAGTCGAAGTGATATTCATATATGAAAGCATTTGGCGCCAGTGTAAACTAGTGCTGCATAGTGAATTGTTCTACGATTTAAACTTTATTGTCCGTCGTTGGCAAAAACTTGGGAAAACTTTGTATTTAAGTTTGTCATACTGTTAAGAATGCCCAGAGACAAGATTATGTTTAAAATCAATTAAATGGCTTTAAATCAAATAAATCAAAATAAATAAAATCCATTAATATTAAAATAATTAAAACTAAAGTTAACCCTATTGTACTAATATCAAAATACTTCGATGGTTGGGGTAACTAAGCCAATTGTCCACCTCTGAAGCTCAGTGGGAGAGCGCTGGTCTTCTGACCTATCTCAGTAGTGGCAGCCCGGGTTCGGGTCGCTTCGGCGCTCGCTATTTGCTCCTGAATGGGATGACATGCAGCTGGTGGCAGCGGTCGCACTCAAGGCCAGGGGTGACGTCAGCGAGCGGGGCGGACCGTGTCCAGGTATGTCGAGCACGTACAACTTTCGTCTCTAAATTCTGCTTGCCAACAGGCATTGCGCGATTGGATGGTGAGGTCAAGACCTGTGCATTGTGCAACAAGCTCTGAAGCTCTGCTTAGCTCGGGTCCTGACATCGGAAAGCCATCTATACAAAACATTCGCGCTACATTTATTTAAAAAAATGGCTTCACGGACAGGCCCAATCGGTTGGCGCGCGGTAGAACTGCACAAAACATGATTAAAGGGACACTGTCTGTTCAAAGTAAAATTGTATATGTTAAACAACAATCGGATTTGATAAGCACCATGAAGTCAGTCTTTTTTATTCGCGCCCAATCGCCCAATATCATCGTTCAAAGTACAGTTTTCTTCCAGCCAATGAGCTTGACGAGTCCGCCACCACTAAGAAGAAAAAAATGCAGCGTTGTGCAACTATGGAAAATTACGATATTATTAGCTCAAGCATTCTGTCGAACTTTGTAATGTCAGAAAAAAAAATATGCCTGAATTAAACTCATTAATATGCATAAACAAAAGGATTTGTCCGAAGGGATGGAGGATTTTTCCGAAGGACTTTTCCCTCTAACCATTGATGAAGTTTTATCCAACAGAGCTTGTTTGGTATCAGATTGTTTACATTTTTAAGGTACTCCCTGTACACTGTACGTACAGTGTTGTTTACAAATACGGAAATGGCTGAACTGCGCTTAATTTGGCGCTCAATCGCTGCCATATTATCTAGTGGTGTGTGGAAATCGCAAACTGTTTTTATATTATTATGAAAAATGAAATAAATGATAGATTTCTGTATTTGCGCTGCTTTGGTGAGCATAAGAGGAAGACTACAAATAATATTTAGTCCCTTAGACTTGTTTTAGCATGTTTTTGCGATATCATCCGGAAAAGGCAGTGTCCCTTTAACCCACATGGTAGGGTCACTATCAGGCTTAAGAGGATACTTGTTCAGCGTTAGAGATTAAACTGCCTGCAAGAGCACTTGAACGGCACGAAATGGCTTCTGGTTGACCCGAGATATATCTGACATTTAGTAAAGCAATATGATATTGTGCTATAACATATGACATTTCTATAGACTAATGAGGTTTAAGTTGTCAAGAGTTTCATTAACACCAATACTATACAAGATCGTGAAATACTCAGGTATAAAGTTGAGATTTATATATGAACTTTATATATATTTATAAATGCATTTTAAATTTGTTCTATATCAAGTCATTCACAAACTATTTTAAGATTGCAGTGAGTCATTAGCAACTAAGTAATACAATATAATATTAATATTTATATAACCTATATAGCAATATTGTCCCTAAAATATATATATCCAAAATCCCTAAATTTATTGAATCCAGTTGAAAAATTGTCGCGGGATCCATTGGAATCAAAATCCTCTACCAAACCGTGATCTATATACAGTCATTACCGCCTGTGCAGCCTGTGCCAGCAGGCAATGTCAAGACACCCCACTCTATCGAGACTCGTCTGTTTCCCGCTCTGCGCCAGTTGGGGTGGCCCCGCACAGTAGCTGATTGCCGAAGTCACCATCGGCCGGAGAACAGCGCCCCACCAGCGCCGGTCCGGGACCACCAATGAGCAGTATTGTCACTGATCGCCCCCACTGATCGCGCCGGGGAAAATCAATCGTCCACGCCGCCCCCGACGGCGCGACGCGACGCGACTGGAATCATCCGGCCCGCCCGCCCCACTGGCAAACCCGCATCACGTAGACGGACAGCGGATATTGGCGTACTCTCCAGATGGGACATTATTGCGGCCGGC
Organism: Semibalanus balanoides; assembly: GCA_014673585.1. Classification (NCBI taxonomy): domain Eukaryota; kingdom Metazoa; phylum Arthropoda; class Thecostraca; order Balanomorpha; family Balanidae; genus Semibalanus; species Semibalanus balanoides. Next base: position 21,098 of record VOPJ01004564.1, read on the forward strand.
GGGTCCCACGAGTGGGACGCGCACTCCGGGCCTGGCCGCGCCGCCTCGCCACCAGGCCGGCAGCAGGCGCACTGGAGACAAACTCAACGCACTGGAGGCTAAACTCGACACCAGAGCCCAAACCAGCTCACTGCAGGCTAAAACGGGCGCGCCACCACCGCAGCCTGGAATGGCGACGGTTGACAAAGTGGAGAGCCGGCCAGATCCCCATCATTAATCATGCCAGAAGGCGGGCAAGAAAGGCTTTACGTCTCCTAAGAATCGCGTCGCCATTAACTTTCCGGACGGATTGTGCACTGCGCTGGGATTTTGCTGTCGCCGCTGGATGTCAGGGAAAGAAATGTCGCAGCAACACCGACGGGATGGTAAATTATTCGCACTTTTTATTGTCGTTACTTCAACGCAGCTCATGTCAAGAAGGTTATGAAATATTCATTATGATTTCGCAGCATGCGTTTAGCAAAGTGTTTTCATTTAGCTTCTTCAGCTTCAAAAGAATTAAGTGCCAGCGTTTCTTCTAAATAGTTTTTTGGTAGCCATACATACTTGTTGGTCCCCATTTCGCTTCACTTTCCCATGAGACTCGTGAATCATAGCTGAATGAAGGAACGAAAAATAATGGATTCCACACATGACACCAGTGAGTGCAAAAGCTCATATGGTACGATTAAAGCGGCCACAGGGAAGGGAATAGTCGCCCAACAACGTATCACGGGAACTGAAACGCCATAAACCACAAATAGCGCTGGATAATTCGGTTAAAATGTTCGATCGGACAACGCTGCACCGCTGCTCGACATCACAAATCAGCGCTACGCTGCTGACCCCATCAGATCGGCGACACACTCATCTGGATCGTAATTTCCGCAACTTAATCGAACACGTAAGTCCACTTGGCGAGCGACCGTAAAAAGCGACCGACTCCCTCTCTATCTCTCCCTATCTGCACTCTGCAGAGAGAGAGAGAGAGAGAGAGAGAGAGACGAGCAAGATCAATACGAATAGCCATATTCGGTCATGACTTCCACGATGACGCCCCTCCCGACCACTTATGACCGTATAAACCGCTATCGTCACGCGAAATTCGGCAAAAGATGCCCAGCTATGACGAATAGACTGAGATACATTCTCGACGCCCCATCTCGTTCCGGCTGGGTGGCGTAGCTACTTGGCGGAAGCGCCGCCTCCGCACTGCAGCTCGGTCCGACATATTTCAGCTCAAGCTGACTTGGCAGACGGACGCGACGCTGCGCCACACTTGGAGCAGGACCTCTGACGACGAGTGGTGCTTTAATTGGACTCGTCTGTTTGACATGCAAACAGGCCAGCGCAAGTAAAACAGAAAACACAGCAGCAGAAATGACGAAAACTGCATAATAAGGCCAAATTGAAAATCTTTATACTTGAGCGCGCATATTTGTGTATGTTCATGGATGGGGTCATTTGTCTCACTGTGCGCACGACAACTTATCTCATGTCTGTTCCAAGCGATTGCAAAGCTTGTCAGCAGCTAATAATTAAGAATTCGCCGCGCGATTTGGACATTTCTTGGCTTTATAACAGATCAAAGGGTATCCAAGTCAAACATTTCCGTCAAGTTTTCCCATCGCCTGCACAACTGGAGAGGAGAGCAGTGGTAGCCCGGGGTCGGAGAAATAGAAGGAGAAGTGTGCTGCCAATCTAAAAGGCAGATCCAGCAGGCAGATCTGTGCGTAAACATCGTCTGACTGAAGAGTTCTGGGTTGCCTTCAGGGTATTATGGAACGGAGACATTTTAGACCGAGAGAGTTGGATAATCTTGAAAACGGGAGATCTATCTGCTGCAAAATACTTTGATCTTATCAAGCTTCAGATGGATTGCGGTGAAAATGTCTCCGAGAAGAATATCAAAAACGCTCTTAAAGGGAATAGTTCACCTTTAACATAGGGTTTTGAGTTATCGTCGTCATGTTCGTAAAAAAGCGTCAAATATTGAATAAACCATAGAAAATAGAGTTTTGCAGCAAATAAAAAAATCAGAGAAGACGTAAAATGTTATTGTGTTTCAAATGATGATTTCTGAATTTCCAAATTTGTGTTTTTTTTACCCCAAAAAGTAAAAAAATGGGGATAACCCCAACAAAATCAAAATTTTCAAAGATAACTTAAAAACCAGAACATATGTGAGAGAACTGAGTTTGAACAATACCCAAACCGAATTTCAAAGTAATATCTCTATTTTTGACTGAGTGATGGCTTCCTAATACTTATGACAACATTTGTGTATTTAGCCTTTTTTTACTTTTTTTGACCAGATACGAACAAATAGATACTTTTTTGTAATCAGAAGCAAAAACTGAACTGGAAACATGCGTTTTTATTTGCATTTAACACTTTCTAATTTTGAGGTTTTCTGACCGTTTTTCCGTACGTGATCGAATTGAGGTTGCTAATGCTAATCACTTGTTTGACACAGATATTATTGCCACCAGCTTTAACCCTCGCACCGACAGGGGTCTGAGCCAACTTCGAACCGACGGGGGGGCGGATAACCGCCCCCCAGAGATCTCCAAAATAGCGCAACGTAGCGAGAAGCGGAAAACGGCGTGAGGTAGGCCTTGACGAGTACTAGCGAAAATACTTAGGTATTTTTTTGATCAGGTCAATACTGAGGTCACCAGAGGTAAAAAAAGGTCAAATTTTCCCACATTTCGAGTAAATGAGCACTGCTTCACATAATCCGGGCTAGCTCAGTAACTACAATAGCTAGGAGCAATCCGAAAAAGCACTGCA
>VOPJ01004577.1:0-16457 GCA_014673585.1 Semibalanus balanoides
CCTCAGAGGGGCCCCACATTTCGTATGGGGGGGGCACGGGCCCGTGTGCCCCCCCCCCCCTTGGTTGCGCCTTTGGTAATGCTGTCAGTAAGTTTGAAATATATACATTGCACCAGATTTGTCGCCAGCTGACCAACTGAGAGACAAGAATCTTATAAAAGAGCTGAAAGAAAAGAGGGATTCTGGCAAGGATGTGGTCATCTACAGGAACAGAGTGATTAAGAGGGCCGACAAACCATACCTTCCTTGATGCAAACAGATAAGCTTATCTATTGTGTGGCCAAAGTGCCTACGCCATTGAGCTTACCCCCCCCCCCACCTAAATGAAAGACATTGCTTGCTCACCAGCATGGTCACTTGACATAAGGCATCAGCGCTGCCACAGGCTGACGAGGTACTCAATGTACAGATACTAGATTCTTTATATGTGGCATTCTAAAAAAAAAATCATTCAGCCACCTCAGTTTGGGTCGACTGGCACTCCTTGTCATATATACTACGCTGATCAAAAAGTATCCGACCTTTGTCCACCAAAAATAAGCAAGCATGTTGACCGAGTTCGGACTCTATACACCATCAAGGTACGTCCCTTGCGTCTCTACACAGTTAGCCCAGCGGTCCTGCCACTGTAGGGGAAAAAAATGTGAGATGTCGCTCTTTGCGATCACCAACAGGGCCTTCGTCGCATTTGTCTTGATCTCCTCAGTGACCTTAAAACGTTGCCTTTCAGTGGCATTTTTAACTGGAAAAATAGCCAGAGGTCACATGGAGCCATGCCAGGTGCGTATAGGGCTTGACGCACTTTTGGCACAGTTCAGCATGTCCATTGCGACGTCAAGACGAAGACGTTACTGTTCACGCGTGAGAAGCTGAATTTTGAGCTGATGACACGAATTTTGCTACGTCCTTGTGCGTGGCCAATTTATCTGTCAAAATGGTTTCTGCAGAGCCATATGCAATGTCAAACTCTTTTTACATTGTTTATGATTATGATTCGGTTTACCAATCACGAGGGCGCACCGTTTCTCTGCCATTTCTGGTTTCCTGCTCGTGACCGCATATCACTCTCCACCGAAACTTGACCACTCATAATGCGGTTGAACGAGAACTTGATTTGGGCAACACCCATTCATTCATCGTCAAAAGCCTGCTGAACAGTCCTAGTGGTGTCGGACTGCATATCCCCAAGTTTCTGACAAAATGTAATGCAATATCTTTGGTCACTTTTTTCGGTCATTGTGACACTAAACGCAAATGCGACGAGCAAGAGCGACATGTGGTAATACAAGCAACACTCGACAGCATCTGAGACTAGCTTCGGTGCTGAAAATATTCCACCATGTGCACAACGATTCAGGCATAGTCCACACCGGATATCATCCACTGGAAGCTAACGTCTCTGTATAACCATAAGGAGGGATGATGCACTCCCTTCATTCGATCAGAGCCGTTAGGCATATGCCAGTTGATGCTAGGCCTCGCGTTCCAGCTGTGTCATTTCAAGAACGGATGATAATTGTGGCTGGTGTGGACGGCGCCCTGGCGCTCGGGAGTGAGGTGTCCTAAGCTGTTAGCCCTTCCCTCACCAGCGGTGCCGACTACGTACGAAAACATCCAGCGACCCTGCTTTGAAGTTCAATATTGACTCTTTCACCGCGCCGGGCCGGCCGAGGCTTTCTCGGGCGTGTCCGGGTTAAGCTCTACCCTGTTTGTGCTCGTTGCTCGTTCGTGCCCAAACGCGGCCAGCGGCAGTACCTCGTAGGGACCCGTATGAGGCCGCACACGATGTGCGCCCTCCGTCCCGGTGCTCATTCTCGTCATCGTGATATTTGGTACGACTGAAAGGGATTACGGTGGGAGGCGCACAATGGACGTTCGTGGGGCGGCCCCGTCCCGAGTGCTAAATATCAATCCTGCGTTTCTTTCTAATTTGTTTCATCTACTATTGCTTATTTCGACTAACATTTTGGCCCCTTTTAAGAATAAACTCTTAAATCAACTTTGCACTCTTCGAACGATGTTGCCGCATAGTGCGAATTGTGGTCGGCAACACAGCTGCTGGGCTTGTCTGGTTACCCGCGCCGGGCCGGTGCTTTCGGTGCCACCTTCCTCGGGCCGGGGGGGGGGGGCGTTTCGACGCCCCTCCTTTCTCGGCTCCTATGGGACCTAGACATCAACCAGAAACACCTTTCGAGAGCTCGTCGAAAGGGATTCGAAACTATTTCAGTGACAAGTTGTATCAGTTCAATATTATGGTCACCAGAGGTCATCAAAGGCCAGATTTACCAGACTTAGGACTTAGACCAGATACCCCCAATTATCTCGGAAACTATGATAGCTGGGAGCGAACAGTGAAAAGCAATTAAAGACTATTTAAATTTGCAATCGCTAGCATGTCCTCAAATTTGAACTCAGGTCAATAGTTCGTGCTCCAGAGGTCATCGAAAGTATAAAAGGTTATTTTTTGCCAAAATAGTTTTCACTTAAAACTGTTTACTTAATTAAGATACAAATGTAAATGTGACACCATTGTGTTTGTCTCGTCAAGGCGCTTTGAATCATGTATATCCCCCCAAAATTTGGGTGCAATGTCTGTTACACTGTATATATAGATATACGTGTGGACTGTGGACAGTGCATGTTTTTCATAGTGGTGGGGATTCCAAATATAATGGCAGTCCAACGTCCAATTTTAATGTCATTTAGCTTTCGTTCATGGTAGAGCTGCATATGAGCGGCTCTTGGTAACATCGTCTGTCTCTGTTGTCGACAGTTGGATATCTTCGATGCCTCGAAGAAGAAAAAGAAGAAGAAGAAGACCCCGTTCGACATTGATGCGGCGCTGGGAGAGGGTGCGGGAGCGTCGTCCGAGTCAGCTCCGGCCGCCGACGCCAGCAGCAGTAACGCCCGCGACGAGTCCGCCGCCGACGCCGCCTCCGCCGCCCTCGACGATGGTAGGTCTGCTCCCAAACAACCGACCCAGCCTGCTCCCAAACAACCGACCCCGGCCTGCTCCCAAACAACCGACCCCAGCCTGCTCCCAAACAACTGACCCCGGCCTGCTCCCAAACACGACCCCGGCCTGCTCCCAAAACAAACCGACCCCAAGTCTGCTCCCAAACAACCGACCCCAGCCTGCTTCCAAACACCGAACCCGGCATGCTCCAAACAACCGAGCCCCAGCTCCTGCTCCAAAACAACCGACCCGAGCCTGCTTCAAACAACACCGACGCCCGCCCTTACTCCCAACAACCGACCCCAGTCTGCTTCCCAAACACACCGACCCCAGCCTGCTCGTTTCCAAACACCGACCCCACAGACTGCTGCCAAACAACCGACCCCAGCCTGCTCGCCAAACAACCGACCCCAGCTGCTCCCAACAACCGACCCAGTCTGCTCCCAAACAACGACCCCAGCCCTGCTCCCAAAACAACCGACCCCGGCCTGCTTCTCCAAACAAGTCCGATCCCACAGCCTGCTCCAAACAACCGACCCCAGCCTGCTCCCAAACAACCGACCCCGGCCTGCTCCCAAACAACCGACCCCGGCCTGCTTCCGAACAACCGACCCCGGCCTGCCCCCAAACAACCGACCCCAGTCTGCTCCCAAACAACCGACCCCAGCCGAACGGTCCGCCCTCCTACTCCCAAACAACTGACCCTGGCCGAACGGTGCAACCAATTGTGATAAATAACGTTTGATATATTTAAAGTAAGTGTGCCCATTCTTTTTTGAATGTCAAATATATATATTTGTATTACGGTAAGAAGCTATTAAGTTTGATTATTGGATACTTTAAAATCTCACGTCTGGGAGCCCCTTACATACTACACCAAATCACACCAAGGACGCTAACTGCGGGTCCGCTAGTATTTTTTTTTACCTTCATAATTCTATTTTGCAGTCAATCTGATTGTCTGTACTTCGATATCCATAAAAACGATCGCCCAACTATAAACAGAGTAATGAAATTTATCTAGAATCGGTGGGCCGCACCAAATACGTTATGGGCGCAAATTGACCAAACTTGGTCGCCGCCGCCCTTAATACCCCAAATAAACAAAACAAACAATGGCGCACCTAAGGCAATAAACCCCATACGAACAATATAAAATAGTACCGAGGCTCTGTTCGGCGGCTGCTATCAGCTATCAGCGGTATCGCTATCAGCGTGACGAGACAAACACGATGGCGTAAACGGTATTGTGTTATCTTTATTAGATAAGAAGTTATTTGCGAAAGTTATTTTATCATGCCAAAAAATTCAATATTTTATGACTTATTCTATACACTGACCTCTGTAGCTTACGCCAATCAACGTCGAAACTTTTCTTTACCATGTTGGATCCTCTTAAGAAGCGGCTAGCAGGTTATCAAATTTACTTTCTTGGAGGCAACGCAACCCTTAGCGCTCCTTGACTTTGCAAACATTTATCCATCATAGGGACTTGAAACTCGCTACTTCTCTTTAAATTTGTCCGCGTTTGTTTCTACGACTAGCACATGGCTTTTCCGAGATATTTTGGCGGGATTTCGCTGAGCGATGCTCCTAACACGGGCAAAATTTAATGAACCTGACTTCAGACCTGTGCCTAGTATGATACTCCAGTGACCCGCTGAATTTTGACTGTGAGCGGAAATAAATGAAACCAACTACATACTTAATGATTTTCGTATGACGGGTATTCAATAACAGTGTTTTTTTTGTTTTGCGTCTACCGTGGCATAGGAGCGCCGAGTTAGAAGGGGTTCAAATTACCCCCCCCCCCCGCCCATAGGGCGTGGGGAAGAATGATTGCAGAGGCCCAGTGGGGCGCGGGTTAAAAGGGACGCTTGCCGCGTTCCAACATTGTTACGTGCTTGTTTGGTGCTAACTTATGAAAGCTAATTGCTGGCGAACACGATTAGACATTTGTTTCATCACAGTCTGCTCAAATTTCATAAAAAACGTTAATTATTTAATAATTTGGGCATGATGTCATATGAAGGAATTTCCGGAATAGGAAAACCTTCCTCTTGATTAGACAGCTCCGCTCGCCATACTGTACCGGCTTATGTATGGCCAAATGTAAAACCAAGTCGACTATCATCAACATTTAGTAAGAGTGACGACGTCATCGGATCAGGGTCCCCGTTCAAATACACTGGGGACTGGGGATGTTACAGATGTCAAAACCAAACTCAAATTTCTTTGGGATTCGACCTCTGTGGTTGTTTTAACTTACACTATACATAATTGCAATGCCTAGCCCGTAAAATGGCTATCTCAACTCAAATATAATGTTAAGGTGGCAGTGTCCCTTTAACCAATACTTAGGTGAAACATTCTGTGCGCAAATTTACCTTAGTTGTCGGCGCGCCAAAAAAGAAGAAAAAAGTGAAACATTCCCTTTAATTGCAGCAATGAAGGTCGTAGGGACCCCTCTGTACCTAATTGGCGCTGTATGACTTATGTGGCTTTGTTTGTATCCCTTCATAGACATCAACCTTGACCTGGAGACTTTTGGTAAGAAGAAGAAAAAGAAGAAGGCGCCGTTGAATCTCGATGACCTGGGTGACGCCTTACCTGCCTCTGAGCCTAAACCTGCGCCGGTCGAAGAGGTATGAAGCTGCATCGTCTCATCATCCTGTCGCAATGCTTGTGCTGCCGGACGTTCTGAACGACCGTTTAACCCTCCTATTCCCTACGGGCGGCCAGAATTACGTTAACCTGCGTGGGGGGGGGGCAGATTCTGCCCCCCTCCCAGAGATCTCGAGAACCGCTCGGCCGATTTCGATGGGACAAACACCATTCGATTCGTCGTGACGAAATTTTTCTTTTTTTACCCCGAAATTGCTTTTTTGTTCAAAAGTGGGGTGCCAGGGGTAAAAAGATACGGAAATTTTTTGTGTTTTTTGAAAGGTCATTGTGGCCATGTGATTCGACCGATTTGCATGCAAAAAAAAGTTTTTGAGCTTCCAATGTCATGGTCTTCAATGTGTGAGAGGGACAAGTACAAAAATGGAAAATAATAGGCGTACTCAGGGATAAAAAATGGGAGGAATTTTGAACAAAAATATGTGCTTTTCCTGAGTGTTTGGGACGTGGGAACGTCACATGTGGGATTTGTTGCGGTTATTTGTTAAGTGTAACTCATTGTGCATAGGCGGATTCAGTGAAACAACGTGGGGGGCACCATATGCGGAACGCCTTTTATCGTCTTGCTTATTTGAGGTTGGGCCTAAATTGACGGATGATATCGCCTCCCATTTTATATTGCTAAGTGCGCCTTTGCCCCAAAATATGTATAATCCAATTATGTATGATGTATAAAGCAGTGACTTAGTTTCTGACGTTTTTATCCCACCGCAAACTACGAAGGAACTATGCACCGCACAACTGCATTCTTAACGACCTCCCCCAAAAATGACCCTGAAGCCGCCTCTGCTGGGCCATGATTTTGTAAAAAAAAAAAAAATGACAGGAAAGAAAGCGCGTCATTCATATTTAGGAAAAGTCCGGAAAGTGTTCAAGACGATAGAACGTAACGCGTTCAGGACGCGTCGGGAGCGAAAAGACTACCGGGGGGACGGGGGCAGAATCGCAGGGAATAGGGTTAACGTTGGCATGTCATCACTGTTACCACATACTTAAAATCTGAAATATTCGTTACCGGAGTTGGCGTTTTGAAGGTGAAATCCGTTTATGGTTAGGTATCCGCTTGTGTCATCCAAACAATGAAGTTGTGTATAAAGTCAACAGGGCAATGTTACTACACTGTTTGTTTTACAGGCCCCTGAAGACATGGATCTTGACCTAGACATGGACTTCAGCAAGAGCAAAAAGAAAAAGAAGAAGAAGAAGGATATCGAGGAGCTGGTGGCCGCGACTGAGGACGGGGAAAACGAAGAGCCTGGTACGTGAGGAACCCTCACGCTCCTCTAACCTCAATCTGCTTATAAGTGACCCGCCTCCGATTTATATATGTGCTTCTTTAACATGTTCAGCCGCAACAGTATGTGAGAGAGCGAGAGCGCGTGAGCAAATTGTAGTTAATGGGATGGCGGTGGGATATTCAGTTTCGAACTTACCTGCCTGAGGATCTTACACGGGTTCTCAGACAGCCTGCTGCTGCCCTAGCTGGGCCGACCATGCGTGTCTGTACTGCCCTGTTCTCCTTACCCTCACTATGACCCTGCNCACTCTGACCCAGCTAACCCTCTCTCTGACCCAGCTAACCCTCACTCTGACCCAGCTAACACCTCACTCTGACCCAGCTAACCCTCACTCTGACCCAGCTAACACTCACTCTGACCCAGCTAACCCTCACTCTGACCCAGCTAACCCTCACTCTGACCCAGCTAACCCTCACTATGACCCAGCTGACCCTCACTCTGACCCAGCTGACAATCACTCTGACCCAGCTGACCCTCACTCTGACCAAGCTAACTCTCACTCTGACCCAGCTAACCCTCACTCTGACCCAGCTGACCCTCACTCTGACCCAGCTAACCCTCACTCTGACCCAGCTGATCCTCATTCGAGTCCTGCTGACTCTGATCCTGCTGACTCTGATCCTGACTCTGAGTCCTACTCTCGTCCCGCTGACCCTGACCCTGCTGACCCTGACCGTGACGATGTCTCTGACCGAGCTGACCGTGTCCCGGCCGACAGCGGACCAGGACGGCCCTGGCTGGATGGGCACCGACCGCGACTACACCTACGACGAGCTGCTGACGCGTGTGTTTGACATTATGCGGGAGAAGAACCCGGACATGGTGGCTGGCGAGAAGCGCAAGTTCGTCATGCGGCCGCCGCAAGTGGTCCGACTGGGCGCCAAGAAGTCCAGCTTCGTCAACTTCGCCGACATCTGCAAAATGTGAGGAGGTGGCGGTAACTCAGTGGTATTGTGTGGTTAGCTGTTGTAGTTGTAGTACTCTGTCTAAGGCGAGGTGATGGGCGCCATATAACACCATGGTGCGGCGCCTTTAATCCCCAATCATCGTTATCTTAAGGCGAGGGTGACGCCTTCTACTTGATCCAAATTCGGGAGAATAACGAGGAATCTTGGCATTATTTCTAGGTAGCGTATTGTGTGAGAAACCAGATGGCTCTATTTAATGATAGAAGGTTAACTAATCACGAGACTGTGTGGACGATAGTGAAGACGCGTCTTCAGCAGCTAAACTGCTGACCGTTGACTACTGTGTCTGCTGAGTGTCAGATCAGTAGGACGGCCGGCGTCTGTATGACCCTCATATGTCCCCCGCTGTGTCTGTTATCTGACCTCTGACCCCGTCCATGTCTGTGAACAGGCTGCACAGACAGCCGCAGCATCTGCTGAACTTCCTGTTCGCCGAGCTGGGTACCTCTGGCTCCGTGGACGGCACCAACCAGCTCATCATCAAGGGCCGCTTCCAGCAGAAACAGATCGAGACCGTGCTGCGGAGATACATCCGGGTAGGTGGCCCCTGACTGAGTATCGCCGTGTCGCCTCGTTAGTGGCGCTGCTGCCGTCTGTAGTTGGCCCCTGACTGAGTATCGCCGTGTCGTCGCGTTAGGTGGCGCCGCTGACTGCTGCCGTCTCGCTGTCGCTGAGCGCTGTGTGACTACTAACTAGAGGTGGCAAAACGTAGACCTGACCACCCACTGTCTACACCTATGTAGTCTGGTTCCCGTCAAATGATACCCGGTACAGGCTTGATACTGGGTCCAACTTATGTTTCATGCTGGTTTCACCGTTCACGCAAGTCGGAACACTGATACGCAGGTTTCTTTGTGCTGTTGGCCAATCTGAACTATGTATTTGTAAGAGCTTCAAGAGTTAGCTATAATGGGCGGCATGTGACCTTAGTTGTCGGCCCGCCCTTAAACCCCAATCATCATCATCAGAGTTAGCTATCGTTCTAGTAGTTTGATTTTCCATTGGGTCTGCAGTGCAGGTTTGCACTCCTCTGAGATGCAAAGATACAAATGTTTAATGCTCGTGCAACGATAAAGTGAAATAATGTGTTATATTCGCATCCCTCTGAGATGCAAGATAGGTCACGCAAGTTTCGACGAATTACAGGGCGTCCCTCAGACCACTCAGTGCCCCTGTGGCGCCTTTGGATTGTTGGAAGATGTCTTTAAATTGTCCTGTGCCCCCCTAAAAAATCCTGGATCCGCCCTTGTCACAATCAGGGCATATTGCATTTGCGGTATAGTAGCTACGCTCCTGCCCCAGCCAATGCCGGGTTAAATTGATGCTGAATTTCAGCCAGCTTTCATTGTTTTATGCCAGTTTAAACCGGCTAACCGGCTTAAATTAATAAAATCCTCTAGCTGGCATACATTAAACTTAAGACGACTTGATTCCAACCCTGTTCTCACCACTATCTGACCTGGCCTCACGTCTCACCCCCTGTCCTATTCCGTCTTCCTTCATGCTTTCTTCAACTCCAGCGAACCCATAGCGAGATTGGGCCCATTTGCTGGTCTCGTTAATCTTATTATCTACTGAACTGATCCCCAAAGCTCAGACATAAACTCCTTCTGGTTGCCAACCCTTCGACTATTCGAGCACTGTTAAGCATGCGAAGCTATCGCTATGGGTCACTTTAGGTGGAAGTGCGTCAGATTGGGCAGATAATGCATCTCGGGCTGTCGGCAGCGATACATGCCCTATGACTGAGCGCCCACTAATCGCTCTGTTTCCTTGCATTGAGACGAAGTAGGCGGTGTGGCGCGCATAGCGGGAATCCGGAGCTAGTTTTTGAAATTGCAACCAGCTGTATTTTCTTGGTCGTATTTCTTGTCTATTTCTTATATGGTTTGACATTTTGTCTATTTTGAATAACTTGTAACCCGTTGTCATTTTGTTGTTTGGACATTTGTTATCCTTTGAATGTAATTCCGAAGAGGAGTGTAATGTTGTCCGTTTCATCTGACCTCACCTGACACTGTCTGACCTCATCTGACCCCACCTGACCTCACCTGACCTCACCTGACCTCACCTGACCTCACCTGACCACCTGACCTCACCTGACCTCACCTGACCTCACCTGACCTCACCTGACCTCACCTGACCTCACCTGATCTCACCTGAGCTCACCTCACCTGACCTGAGCTCTTCTGAATCCGTCTCGCCTCATCTGACCCCGTTTGCGTCGGCAGGAATACGTCACGTGTCACACGTGCCGCTCCCCGGACACGATCCTGCAGAAGGACACGCGTCTCTTCTTCCTGCAATGCGAGTCGTGCGGATCACGCTGCACCGTCGCCTCCATCAAGTCTGGATTCCAGGTCAGTGACACACCGGGCCGGCCGGTCCTGCCCCAGCTGCCCCGGTCTGACCGGCCCCACCCGACGCCGCCTGTCGCACTCCTCACCGAGTGCAACAGTTCCGTGTCAGCTCGGCTGCTTTGGGGTCGGACCGGCCGTGTGTGTTGATGGGGGGGGGGGCAGAAGGGGGGGCATTGTGAAAGTTCGGTGTGTGATGACACTTTCTCGGCTTGACACCGGTAATCTGTGGGGAGGGGCTCGGACTGTTCTGGTTTCGCGTCACCGCGGCTCGCGATCCTGTGAGCGGACACCCCCCCCCCGAACATGCCGGACGTTAGAGACGTTATCTGTTGAGTACCGCTGCTTCTTTGCCAGCGTTTGGACTGTGTTTTGATCTCCGTGTGTGTGTGTCTGTCTGTCCACAGGCTGTCACCGGCAAGCGGTCGGTGCTGCGAGCCAAGGCGAGCTGAGCGGGGCCATTATACCCGCTGTTTGGTCGGCGCTGCGCCGTGTGGCGGGCCGGTGGCGCCCGGTCGGTACCGTGCGCTCCGCCGCCGGGCTGGCGGCAGGCGCCCGTCCACCGCACACCGAGACTTTCTATCGCGCTATAATAATACACGGTCGCTGGTGATTGGTCCGGCGTGTTTCTGGTGGTACGGCGCTTAGGATGTTTGGATCTCGTGTGGATCGGGGCGTTGGAGTAGAGCACATGACGAGCGCGGCAGCTGACAGATGGGAGAGAGACTGGCGTGCGGCTGATGATGATTGCAGCTCGCGAGGAGGGCCTGCTCAGGACTTAGTAACTTACATTGACGGTATGGATTCAGCGGATGGCTTTATTGAACAGTCGGTCACACGTGGCGTTATCCAATGTCAGTACAGAGTGACCAGCCAATGTCGGACAGAGAAACATCAGAGTAGGTAAAGCAACGCCCGAAAACGGACCATTGACAGAATACATTACACATGTCTCGGTGCTGTGAAGCCCATCCCTCTTACGCTTACGATACTCATTGCGGTCTGAGCGTAGTGGAATTACATTGTGGAATTGCTCCTGTTGCCAAACTGACGGTATTTTCCAGGGCCTGGGTTTGATCCGATCCAACGAACGTGGAACTACGTGACAAACGTCACTCGTAACAGCATTATCGCTATCTGTGTTGGCATATTTACCGGCCAAAATGTGGCAATTCGCGACGTGACCAGCACTGTGAAGAAATGAAGTTATGCGGGTCAGTCGGGTTGTGCAACAGCAGCTGACCGGGAGGGGTCAGTTTCACTCGCGAAAATGTCGTGTCGCCAAACACGCCAGACTGGTCTGGCCGGTCCCGGCGTCCTGGGCCGACTTATCTGGCGAGCACTCTTCAGCGTCTTCCTGGTGCGTCCGGCGGGTCTGGCCCCCTGCCGGGGTGTACCACATCAACTCCATCGTAACAACACCTCTATATTGTTGTTGTTGTTCCCTCGCGCCGGCCACTGGGGCTGGTCGCGCCAGTACCTTGATCGTATCGGCCGTCTCCCGGCGTGCCTGGGATGTCCGGACAAGCGGTGTCCGGCGCCGTGTGCAGCGAGGGAGCGGACACGCCGGAGCATGTGTTGCTCCGGTGCCTAGCCGGCGTACGTCTCCGACTGCTCGGCTCGATATTTGTCAACCCGACGCAGCTGCGGGACGGTGACATTGTGGCGGCCTTGGTCCGAGGTTTCATGCGCCATCTGGAGCCGCTGGCTAACGGGCGGCCATGACCGTGCTGGGAACATCAGCAACACTGCCCTGGGCCCTGGTGTCCTGGGCCGACTTACCTGACGAGCACTGCTGTTCAAACTGCGTGCTGAGTCGCAGTTTCGACGGCATTGTAGATACGATCGTCGGCCCGCAAACAATGGATTCTGGAAATGTTCTTTATTATTATTGTCATTCTTCACATTACACGGGAACGTATTGAATCGAGACACATTGTCTCGCATGTTTCGCCGCTGGCCTTATCTGCATAATCTTTTTTTGTAATATTGCTCCGTTTACATTGCTATGATTTCTGTCCTGGTGGCGTATACACTGCCTTAAAAGGCAAATGGACATTAATGAACAATCACTATGAAAAATGTCACCGCACAACACTATAAATTAGCTTTGCAGTCACATCTACATCTATCTTCCTGAGCGGGTAGGCGCACACCATTCTCTCTCTCTCTCTCTCTCTCTCTCTCCTCTTCTCTTCTCTCTCTCTCTCTCTCTCTCTCTCGTCTCTCTTCTCTCCTCTCTCTACTCTCTCTCTTTCTCTCTCTCTCTCGCTTCGCTCCGCTCTCCTCTCTGCTCGTCGCTCTCGCCTCTCGCGCCACGCTCAACGCAACGTACGATACACGCACACGCACACGCACACACCGTCCATCTGACCATCTGAACTCACGGGTATGCACCTCTACGAGCGCTCAGGAGTGCCGCGGCACCAGCACATTCACACACTGCTCATGACGGCTCAGAACACACTGAGGTCGACCCGGGAGATGGCTGCCGACCGACAGCTGTGCAGCCGGTTGCTCTTGGACGGCATGATGAACGCCAGCGGCTGCACGCGCTCGAAGTCGTCGCCGTACTTGGCGCCGTTCGTGTCGCAGAGGATGCCGGCCCAGCTGGCCTTACGCAGCTCCTGCAGCTGGCGAGGCGTGAAGCTGTGCGCCATGCCGCCGTTGTCGTAGAAGAAGCGGTCGCCGTAGCGCATGCCGAAGAGCTGCTGCGCGATGATGCAGCGGAAGGTGGGTCCGACCAGCGCGTCCTCGGTCGCCTTCTCGGCCAGGCCGCCGACGAACAGGTCGATGTCGGCCACGTCTCGGTAGACGGCCATCAGTCGCGTGATGTCCTTCTGCTTCATGTACGGCAGCAGGTCGGAGAAGTCGCTGATGGAGCGGCCCGTACAGGCGGACAGCATGCTGGCGTAGGTGGGGATGCCGTGCTCTCGGCCACGCTGCACGTTCAGCGCGATCAGGTCCAGGCCGTGCTCCTGGTCGGCGTTAAACAGCTTCTCATGCACGGCCTTGGCGATGCTCATGTCGAACTTCTCCGAGCGCATGGTGGTCAGCATGCGGGAGAAGTCGGAGAGGCCCCAGCGCCTCACCACGCTGGGCTCGAAGTAGGTGGAGGTGAGGTTCATGGTGTGCGTGATGCTGCCGTCGGAGCCGATCAGTGTCAGCTCGTCACGCACCATCGAGTGGCCGAACCGGAACGCGGCTGTGGAGAACTCGGTGGCCACGCGCGGGTCCACCTCCGGCGAGTAGAGTGACGAGTAGCCAGAGAGGAGCGGCAGCAGGCCGTGACGGCGCGCGAAGTCGTGTCCGATCACGGTCGGCAGCCACTCGTTGTAGATGATGTGCTGCCACTGCGCCGCCAGGATGCGTCTCGCCTCCTGGAACAGGCGCTCATCGCTCCAGCCGGGGTGGCTGCGCTGCAGCACCTCGGCGATGTGGTTGTGCAGGCGCAGGAAGTTCGTGTGCACCGCCGCCAGGCCGCTCTGCTCGTTGACGCGCTCGTCGCCGGCATGGAAGCAGACGTTGCCGCGGCACTGGCCGTTGGGCGGCTCACCGATCATGCGCGCGGCGCGGTGGTGCGCGGCGTGCGGGCAGCCTCCGGCCAGCGAGCGGCCTGCCGGCGGCGTGCCCTTGTCGGGCAGCATGTGGCCGTCGCTGATGCGCAGCTGGCCGCCGGTGAAGCTGCGCAGCTCGGCCGTCTGCTCATCGGTGCTGCCGTACACGTTGCTGGCGTCCAGGAAGTGGGTGGGCGCGTTGAGCTGCGTGGCCGGCCGGGCGATGCAGTCCGGCTCGGGCGCCGGCAGCGAACGCACCATGTTCATACAGCGCAGCCCGTATCGGCCGTAGAACGGATCGCTGGCCGACACCGCGATGGGGATGCAGAGCGGGTGTCGCGGCACGCGCGGCATCGCACCGCCGTTCGCCTCGCAGCACTCGATGCCGGCGCCCGAGTCCAGCCGGAAGATGGGCACCTGTGTGATGTCGTGGTCGATGAACTGGCCCCACTGCATCACTGAGAGCGTGTGGTCGTTCGTCTCGGTCGACTCACTGTCCATTGTGCGCTGACTGACTAAGCGGGCGTTCGGCAGCTCCTGGCCGTCGAGACCGAGCCGGCGCGGCGAGAATACGTTGTCCGAGTAGGTGTTTAACAGCAGGCGAAACTGCTGGGTCAGCGAGCGGCCCCACAGCGGCTTCTGCAGGTTGTTGCACTCGCCAGAGGCGGAGCGGTAGCGCGTGCCGGGGTCGCAGCGCGGCTCCGGCTCCGGGGTGCAGCCGGGCACCTGATGCGGATCGGCCTGGCGCCGGGTCCGGCGTCGCGTCAGCTCGTTGATGTCTTGGCCCCGACCCAGCATCATCAACAGCGACCGCAGCGCGCTCATGCCGATATCCTGCGCCTTCGCCGAAGAGGGCGAGTTCCATGTGCTCAGGTCGGAAGGCGTGACCCGCTGTCCAGTGATCGCCTGCCGCCGCCGCCGCCGCCGCTGCCGCCGCCGGCTCCGCCCGTCCGCATTCATCTGCTTCAGGGTCGCGATGTGCTGGAGCGCCGCGTAGCCCATCTGCTGTGCGTGCGGGCTGTACGGCGAGTTCCAGATGAGCATCTGCGATGGACTGTCGCTGGCCGTCTGCCCGCCGCTGAGCTGCAGCCGCTCGTTGTCCTGGCGCAGGCGCTCCATGGCGCTGACGCCAGCCAGGTGCGCCAGCCGCTGGTCGGCGTCCGGCGCCAGCTGGAGGCGCTGGCGCTGGCGCCCTGCCAAAGCCAGCGGCGCCAGGGCGGCCAGGCCGAGTCGGCGCTGCTGGCGCGGCGCGTCCATCCGGCAGCGCAGGCCGGCGGAGCCATCCGACAGGGTGCACCAGCGCCCGGCGGCCAGCTCGCCAGACGTCGACCGGGCCGCCAGACACTGAGTGGCCGGCCGACACGGGGCGCCGTCAGTGACGCCGGCCGCTGGCCGGGGCCGCAGCCACAGCAGCTGCAACGCGATCTGAAACACGGCCGTCCGAAACACCGTCAGAACACGACCAACGGTAATAATGTCTGCCCTATCTGTCTGTCATGTCTGTCTGTCATGTCTGTCTGGCAAGTGGGGGGGGGGGGGGGGGGGGGGGGGGGGGGGGGGGGGGGGGGGGGGGTGTCTGTTGTCATGTCTGTCATGTCTGTCTGTCCTGTCTCTGTCATGTCTGTCTGTCATGTCTGTTATCATGTCTGTCGTCATGTATGTCTGTCATGCTGCCTTATGTTGTCTTCATGGTCTGTCCTGTCATGGCTATGTACATGTTCTGTTTCATGTCCTGTTGTCATGTTGTCTGTCATTCTGTCTGTCATGTCTGTATGTCATGTCTAGTCTGTCATGTCTGTATATCATGCCTGTCATGTCGTCTGTCCCATGTCTGTCTGCATGTCTGTCTGCATGTCTGCTGTCATGTCTGTCTTCTGTTCTGTCTCGCTGTCATGTCTGTATCGTCTGTATGTGCTGTCATGTCTGTCTGTCTGTCTGTATGTTCATCGTCTGTATGTCATGTCTGTCAGGTATGTCTGTCATGTCTGTCTGTCTGTCCTGTATATCTGGCCTGTATATCGTTGTCATGTATGTCTTCATGTCTGTCCTGTCAGTAGTCTGTCAGTCTGTCTGTCAATGTTGTCTGTCATGTCTGTGCTCATGTCTGTCTTCCCAGTGTCTGTCTGTATGTTACTGTCATGTATGTATGTCATGTTTGTATGTCATGTCTGTCTACCATGTCTGTATGTCATGTCTGTCTGTCATGTCTGTCTAGCATGTCTGTATGTCATGTCTGTATGTCATGTCTGTATGTCATGTCTGTATGTCATGTCTGTATGTCATGTCTGTATGTCATGTCTATGTCATGTCTGTATGTCATGTATGTATGCCATGTATGTCTGTCATATGTGTATGCCATGTATGTCTGTCATATCTGTATGTCATTTCTGTCTGTCATGTATGGCTGTCATGTCTGTCTGTCATGTATATCATATATGTTTGTCGAGTATGTCATGTATGTCATATCTGTATGTCATGTATGTATGTCATGTCTGTCTGTCATGTATGTATGTCATGTATGTATGTCATGTTTGTATGTCATGCATCTCTGTCATGTATGTATGTCATGTATGTATGTCATGTCTGTATGTCATGTCTGTATGTCATGTCTGTATGTCATGTCTGTATGTCATGTCTGT